>JAFMOD010000781.1:3622757-3643444 GCA_019802435.1 Corydoras maculifer
TATATATATATATTTATATATATAGGGCGGCACAGTGGGTTAGTGGTTAGCATGTTCTCCTCTCAACACTAGGGTTTTCCAGTTCGAATCCCAATCTGGGTGGAGTTTCCATGTTCTCCCAGTGTCTGCGTGGGTTTCCTCCGAGTTCTCCGGCTTCCTCCCACAGTCCGAGAACATGGATCAAGGTCAAATGAATTCTCCAAATTGCCCCAAATAGAGTGTGTTCCCAGTGATAGATTGGCACCCTGTACTGGGTGTATCTCCCCTGGATGGGAATGGGAAACCCCCCTGTGACCCTGATAGAGGATAAAGCGGAAGATAATGCATGGATGTATGAATGGATGGCTATATATATATTATATATATATATATATATAGGGTAATAAAATAAAATGGCTGGTAAAAGTGTGTATGTGTGTGTGTGTGTGTGTATATATATATAACAATATATATATATATATATATATATATATATATATATATATATATATATATATATATATATATATATATTGTTATATATATATACACACATATACACACACACACACACACACACATACACACTTTTACCAGCCATTTTATTAGGTAATATACCATATAGATGGACGTTTGTAGTTCTACAGTTCCATTCTGAAGTCCATCTGTTCCTTTACATTCTCTACAGAGCAGGTATCATTAGGGTGGTGGATGAGTGAATCAGACCCCTGTATATTCTGATTGGTGGACTGTTCTCTGTCCAGCAGCACTGCTGTGTCTGATCCACTCATACCAGCACAACACACACTTGCACCACCATGTCAGCATCACTGCAGTACTGAGAGTCATCCACCACACTAATAACTCCTCTGTGGGGGTTCTGATCATCAGAGAACATACCAAAGTTGACTAATAAAGTATATAGAGCAATAGATGTTCTACAGAATGTAATTGTAGAACTACAAAGTCCATCATATATGATCAGTGGAACTGAAAAACACACAGTGAATCTAGAGCTGAGGAGGTGGAGCTAATAAAATCACAAGTGAGTGACATATATACGAGAGAGAAAGAGAGAGAGAGAGAGATGATTGTTTACAAAATAGTTTAAATCACAAATGTTTAAAAGAAAGGAGGATATAATCAGTGGTAAATGTTTCTTTGCCTCAGCGGTGTGTGGTAGCAATTCTATTCTTTTTATAATTGTGTTTGAGTTTCAGGTGATCTCTTCTTTAGGGTGTACCTTTGTATAGACCATGCCATGGTTAAATAGAACTCAGTTTGGTTGATCAGTAGGTTCATCAGGTTGTCTCTGCTGGGTGGGCTGATGGTCCACAGGGAGTTGGAGCTTCCTTCTAAGTGGGCTCTGGTTACATCTGCACTCACATACGCCTCGAGAAACTGCAACGCCGACTGAATGGGAAAACACAAAAAACACTTTGGTAACAAAGAATTTTCCCGACAGGAACAGGATTAAACCACCTTTAATATCCATCCATCCATTATCTTCCGCTTTATCCTCTACTAGGGTCGCGGGGGGGGGGGGGTATATCCATGGGAGAACGTTTCGGGCACTGGGCAAATACACCCAGGACAGACTCACTCAGGCAGACCCAAATACATTCTATATGGGGCAATTTGGAGAATTCAATTGACTTTCATCCATGTTTTTGGACTGTGGGAGGAAACCCGGAGAACCCGGAGGAAACCCACGTGGACATGGGGAGAACATGGAAACTCCACCCAGACTGGGATTCGAACCAGAAATCCCCAGCACTGAGAGGAAAACATGCTAACTACTAAACCACCGTGCCTCCCCCACCTTTAATATAAATCATTCATTCATCTATTATCTTCTGCTTTATCCTCTACTAGGGTCGCGGTGCGGTGCGGGGAGAACGTTTCAGGCGCTGGGAAGATACACCCAGGACAGGGCGCCAATCTATCGCTGGGCACACACTCACTCACACAGACACACTCTATATGGGGCAATTTAGAGCATCCAATTCACGTTGAATCCATGTTTTTGGACTGGGAACCTGGAGAAACCCAACACAGACACCAAGAGAACATCAAACCCAGTTTGAGATTTGAACCTGGAGAGACAAACGTGCTAACCCCTAAGCCACCGTGCCACCCTTCTGACAGAGTTATACAAATAAATCACTTTAAAATTATTCAAACACCACATGAATCACAGAGGGCGTCATGGTGGTTTAGTGGTTAGCATGTTCTCCTCTCAGCACTAGAGATTCCCGGTTCTAATCCCAATCTGAGTTCCCATGTTCTCCCCGTGTCCGCATGGGTTTCCTCTGGGTTCTCCGGTTTCCTCCCACAGCCCAAAAACATGGATCCAAATTGATATAGAGTGTGTTTGTGTGTGTGTTCAGTGATAGATTGGAGCCCCCCCCCCCCCCCCGCTCCCCCGACATTTAACTTTTTCTTTGCCTTGGTACTTACCGAAACCTTCTGATACTTCTCTACAAAAGTTTGGAATTGTGTGTCATTTACGTCGTGTAGATTCTTCTGTTGAGCGCTCATTGTGAAGATCGGCTAAAACGCAAACAGTTCAAACGAGATCAAAAATAAGTGAACAGCGAGGACGAAACACAGCTTTGGATTTTTATAGATTACAACATACGAAGGAAATAGTGGGGTTTAAAACGGACCCACCTGAAAGCCTCCGAGTGTGAGACTAACTGAGACATCCAGAGGTTTATTCACAACGCCAGCCACCGACTTAACCAGAGACATGAAGAGCAACGGGAACCAGACAATGCAGATGAGCAGCATTACAATCATGCCTCCCATTCCATATTTCACCACCTTCTTCTTTTTCTGACCGCGGGGCTGAGGATAACGCTGCAACATTCAAAAACACAGTAATTAAAGCACCATGTTGACTCTATGAGACATGAGGTTAATAAATCCACAGCTTTCCCTCGTCTCAGTGTTTCTGACCATCACTTATGCTTTTCATGTCATTATCTTATAAAGGGGGGTTCCTCATGCCCATCCAGGGGAGCTGCCATTTTGGACACCCAGGAAAGGGTCCCTGGTGGACACACTGACTCACAAAGACAATATATAGATAAAATTTAGACACGGGCAATTTAGAGCTGCCAATTGACCTGCAGTCCATTTTTTTAGACTGTGAAAGAAAACCGGAGAACCTGGAGGAACCCCACACGGACACGGTGAGAACATGGAAACTCCACCCAGATCATTATAATTCATTCATCCATTATCTCCCGCTTTATCCTCTATTAGGGTCACGGTGGGGTTCCCCATGCCCATTCAGAGGAGAATGTCTCGGGCGCTGGGCAGATAGACCCAGGACAGGGTGCCAATCCATCGCTGGGCACACACTCACTTACACAGACACACTCTATATGGGGCAATTTGGAGAATTTAATTGACTTGATCCATGTTTGTGGATTTTGGGAGGAAACCGGAGAACCCGGAGGAAACCCATGCAGACACGGGGAGAACATGGAAACTCCACCCTGTTAGGGATTCGAACCGGGAATCCCTAGCGCTGAGAGGAGAACATGCTAACCACTAAGCCACTGTGCCGCCATCATTATAATTATATAACATAATATAATGTAATATATAATATATAGGACGACATGGTGGATTAGTGGTCAGCATGTTCTCCTCTCAGCGCTAGGGATTCTCGGAACAAATCCCAATCTGGGTGGAGTTTCCATGTTCTCCCTGTGTCCACGTGGGTTTCCTCTGGGTTCTCCGGTTTCCTCCCACAGTCCAAAGACATGGATCAAGTCAATTGAGTTCTCCAAATGGCCCTATATAGAGTGTGTCTGTGTGAGAGAGTGTGTGTCCAGTGATAGATTGGCGCCCTGTCCTGGGTCTATCTGTCCAGCGCCTGAGATGTTCTCCCCTGGATGGGCATGAGGAATGTATAATGAATGAAAAGTGTATATTTTATAATTCCAGATTGATCTCCATTGCTTCTTTATATAAAACATTATTTCTAATTACGCTCATAGTCAGGACAGCCACAGAACAATCACAAACTAGCTGTTATTAAACATTTTAAACTCCACCCTCACTCCTGCAACACACTAACACCGCACCACCGCGAGAGTCACTACCCAAATAGCTTATGCTCTTTGGTGCCATAACTATTAAAGAACGGCATCAAATGAACTAACAATGTATGTAGGAAACAGGTGAACTGCTGTACCAGTCAAAAGTTTGGCCACGCCCCCTTTTTACTCCACTTATTGTCCATGTTCTTAGTTCCACTTCCTGTAAATCTGGACTTTGTAGTTCTACAATTCCAGACTGTAGTCCATCTGTTTGTGTTCTACAGTACATACTGTGTACGTCCCCTTTACTCTGTTCTAATGGTCAGAACCCCAATAGTAGCACCACAGAGCAGGGATTATTTGGTTGGTGCATTATTCCTATCCCATCAGTGTCACTGAGGTGGAGAAATGAAACTACAGCAGCACTGCTGCACTAACACCCCCTCACCACATCAGTGTCACTGCAGAACTGACAAACAATCCACCACCCAAATGATACTTAGCCGGTTCCTTTACCACAAGTCTATGATTGCCGGATGTGTAGTAAGTGTAGTGTACATACTGATGTGTATATACAGAGAGTGTAAACAGATAGGACTCTAATGTATAGGGATTATATCAAACCTTTGAAATCTAGTTCTTTAAGATTTCGTAGCTTGTTTTGAAGCTCATACCTTCTCAGACTCCCTCCAGCACTTGAGTACGAAGATATGAGCATAGATGTCCTCCACACAGATCCAGCTGGACAAACTGAGGGTGGTGTCTGTCCACACCCAGTCCATCACAGCGCGCAGCTCCGTCAGAAACGGGATCAGACGAAACCTGCAGGTAACAGGTCGTAAATGAGACACAAACATTCATACAGATCAACGGCTTGCGTCGAGTCCCATTAACAGAGCAGGCTTAAGAACTAAAATGACACTCGTAAGGTTTAAAACGCAATCTAAATGTTTCACACGGTACGATTAACGGCAGGATGCGAATAGGTGGAGCAACAAAAATAAGACGAAACGTGCATTCATCCGAATTTTGAAAATTGTTTCATTCATAGTACTACAACAGTACAAATTTAGGAGGTGTAGGGTTTAGCACATCCTCTTAGAATGTGGGGATCCAGGTTCGAATCCCGATCTGGATGAAGATTTTCCCGTGTCAGTGTGGGTTTCCTCCCACAGTCCAAAAACATGGATTTAAGGTGAATTGGCTGCTCCAAATATATATATATATATATATATATATTCATTTTCATTCATTCATTATCTCCCGCTTATCCTCTATTAGGGTCGCGGTGGGGTTCCCCATGCCCATCCAGGGGAGAACGTCTCGGTCGCTGGGCAGATAGACCCAGGACAGGGCGCCAATCTCCATCTGGGTGGAGTTTCCATGTTCTCCCCGTGTCTGCATGGGTTTCCTCCGGGTTCTCCGGTTTCCTCCCACAGTCCAAAAACATGGATCAAGTCAATTGAGTTCTCTAAATTGCCCCATGTAGAGTGTGTCTGTGTTTGTGTGTGCCCAGTGATAGATTGGCACCCTGTCCTGGGTCTATCTGCCCAGCGCCCGAAACATTCTCCCCTGGATGGGCATGGGGAATCCCCCCCCTCCCCCCCACGCGACCCCAATAGAGGATAAAGCGGGTGATAATGAATGAATGAATGAATCTTAAATCTTATTAGCATCAGGCCCAGCAGCCATCTTTATGCCGGTGTATTAATGTGATATAAAGTGTTAATAGAGATGAGAACCCAGCATGCACTTGGCTGACAGGTCTTAGTTATTCCTCTCTATTTAGCACTTTATTTATCAGTTCCCCTTTAATGCTCTCAGTAACTATAAACTCCATCTTGGCTTTGTGCTCGGCGCTCATTACCTTTGGAAATGGCTTTGAAGTTTTTCAGCATCGTTTTACAAGCTCGGATGGATCTGATCCACCACACCATTTCCTGGTAATTGCTGCATGCTGATTTATATCATAAGGCATTAAATTACTTTTTAATCCGCTTATTACCCCCTTCCACCCCTCTCTTCTGCACAAAGCTTGCACTGGAAAATAAATCCTGAAGTCAGGTTACAAAGTGCCCATAGAAACTTCATCCTGCTGGTTCTCCGACCACAAAAACATCCTCAACAGACTCCAATCGATAGGATTTCTAATGATCCGTGCTCATGCCCTCACCCTTGAAAGAGAAAGAGGTTGACATAGTTGTAACTCTTGGTCAGAAAGTTGCCCAGGACCCGGGTGGGGTAACCACAGCGGATCTGATAGGCGGAAAGGCCGAAGTAAATACACTTCACAAAGTACCACAGCTGCGCCACGGTGTTCTGGCTGAACCGTCTGAAGGGAGAGAGAGAAAGAGAATTATTAATAATAATTTCAGAACTGCCTAGCGATGGATTGGTGCCCTGTCCTGGGTCTATCTGCCCAGCGCCCGAGATGTTCTCCCCTGGATGGGCATGGGGAACCCCACCGCGACCCTAATAGAGGATAAAGCGGAAGATGAATGAATGAATGAATGAATTTCAGAACTTAAGTTTTAGAAACAGCTTCAAATTAGTGACGATGGTTCTAAGATAGAACTTTCACAAAACATTGTTACAATCAGTATTCTTATATTTTTAAGGTGGTGGGATACAGAGAAAGAGCAGCACGGTGGTTTAGTGGTTTAGCATGTTCTNTCCATGTTCTCCTCGTGTCTGCGTGGGATTCCTCCGGGTTCTCCAGTTTCCTCCCACAATCCAAAAGTATGGATCAAGGTCAATTGAATTCTCCAAATTGCCCCATATAGTGTGTGTTTGTGTGAGTGAGTGTGTGCCCAGTCATAGATTGGCGCTCTGTCCTTGGTCTATCTGCCCAGCGCCCGAGACGTTCTCCCCTGGATGGGCATGGGGAACCCCAACGCGACCCTAATAGAGGATAAGCGGAAGATAATGACTGAATGATAAAACCAAATATTTATATCTGGTGTTGCATTACGTAAAAGGGAATCAGGTATTTAATTGGTCAGACTCTGCGTATAGGTTAAAATCATTACCATTATCGTAACTTTCGTTGACTTTTGTTTGTTGTTAATCCTAATTTTCTGTGTATAATTAATGTCAACGTTTTTGCTTTAATTTTTGATCCGGACACGCCCCCTTCTTTCTCCAATGTCCATTTCCTCCACTTACCATAGATATGTTCTTTGTAGATTTACAATAACTTAATTACTTAAAATTAAATGTACAATTACTTAACATTTTGAATTAAATTTACAATTACATTTACTTCATTTTACAATTAAGTATTATTTAGTTATACATCCTGTGAAATATATTCATTCATTCATTATCTCCCGCTTATCCTCTATTAGAGTTGCGGTGGGGTTCCCCATGCCCATCCAGGGGAGAACGTCTCGGGCGCTGGGCAGATACACCCAGGACAGGGCGCCAATCCATCGCTGGGCACACACTCACTCACACAGAAACACTCTATAGGGGGCAATTTTGAGAATTCAATTAACTTGTTCCATGTTTTTAGACTGTGGGAGGAAACCGGAGAACCCGGAGGAAACCCACGCAGACACAGGGAGAACATGGAAACTCCACCCAGATGGGGATTCGAACCGGGAATCCCTAGAGCTGAGAGGCGAACGTGCTAACCACTAAGCCACCTTGAAATATAACTAACATATATACAACTATACATTATAAATCAGTACAAAGTTTGGACACGCCCCCTTCTTGCTCCATCATTTATTTCCTCCACTTATCATATAGATGGACTTTGTAGTTCTACAATTACAGACTGTAGTTCATCTGTGTTCTTTGTTGTTGTTAGTCTCTGTTGGTTCTCTGTTCTCTATTGGTCACAGAACAGGTATCATTTGGGTGGTGGATTGTTTATTGTCAGTTCTGCAGTGACACTGATGTAGTGAGGGGGTGTTAGTGCAGCAGTGCTGCTGTAGTTTCATTTCTCCACCTCAGTGACACTGATGGGATAGGAATAATGCACCAACCAAATAATCCCTGCTCTGTGGTGCTACTATTGGGGTTCTGACCATTAGAACAGAGTAAAGGGGACGTACACAGTATGTACTGTAGAACACAAACAGATGGACTACAGTCTGGAATTGTAGAACTACAAAGTCCAGAGTTACAGGAAGTGGAACTGAGAACATGGACAGTAAGTGGAGCAGAAAGGGGGGCGTGGCCAAACCCTGGACCGGTGCTGAAGATTCAGAAATAAATGTAGAGACTGAACTGTTTATAACACAATTAGTTGTAATTTATACTGAAAAGCTTTGAGGATTGATGGATTGATGTGATACCTGTCCGTCACTCCCGGCAAGATCAAAAACATCCAGAAATGGATCCCGAACACCAGGATGACCTGGAAGATCACTTTGCCCATTACAGTCTTGCGTAGGTACAGGGCCCGGTCCACCACCATCGTCCCAAACTGAATCAGCACCATCACCAGAAATGGACCAGGCACTTGATCCTCAGACAGTGAGGATGTAATATCTGCCCCACCCTGGTGTTTCTGGGGGCAACATGAACAACATGGAATAAGATGAGATATTCTGTAAACACATTCAATTTATTTATGATTTTAAAAACATTAATTATAATCAGGGCGACATGGTGGCTTAGTGGTTAGCATGTTCTCCTCTCAGCGCTAGGGATTCCCGGTTCAAATCCCCATCTGGGTGGAGTTTCCATGTTCTCCGCGTGTCCACGTGGGTTTCCTCCAGGTTCTCCGGTTTCCTCCCACAGTCCAAAAACATAGATCAAGGTCAATTGAATTCTTCAAATTGCCCCATATAGAGTTTGTGTGTGTCTGTGTGAGTGAGTGTGTGCCCAGCGATGGATTGGCGCCTTGTCCTGGGTCTATCTGCCCAGCACCCAAAACGTTCTGCCCTGGATGGGTATGGGGAACCCCCCCCGCGAACCTAATAGAGGATAAAGCGGAAGATAATGGATAGATGGATGGATGTATAATCAGGGCGACTAGATGGGTTAGTGGTTAGCATGTTCTCCTCTCAGCGCTGGAGCTTTCCGGTTCGAATCCCAAACTGGGTGGAGTTTCCATGTTCTCCCCGTGTCTGCGTGGGTTTCCTCCCACAATCAAAAAACATGGATCAAGGTCAATTCAATGCTTCCTAATTGCCCCATATAGAGTGTGTGTGCCCTGTGATAGATTGTCCTGAGTGTATCTGCTCAGCCCCCCCCCAAACGCGACCCTAGTAGAGGATAAAACGGAAAATAATGGATGGATGGGTAGATAATTAGCAGTGTGGGTTTCATCCGGGTTCTCCCGTTTTCTCCCACAGTCCAAAAACATGGATTCAAGGTGAACTTGCTGACTAAATTGTTTCTATATGATGTGTTTGAGGGCGGCACGGTGGCTTAGTGGTTAGCACATTCGCCTCTCAGCGCTAGGGATTCCCGGTTCGAATCCCCATCTGGGTGGAGTTTCCATGTTCTCCCCGTGTCTGCGTGGGTTTCCTCCGGATTCTCCGGTTTCCTCCCACAGTCCGAAAACATGGATCAAGTTAATTGAACTCTCGAAATTGCCCCATATAGAGTGTGTCTGTGTGAGTAAGTGTTTGCCCAGCGATGGATTGGCGCCCTGTCCTGGGTGTATCTGCCCAGCGCCCGAGACGTTCTCCCCTGGATGGGCATGGGAAACCCCACTGCGACCCTAATAGAGGATAAGCGGGAGATAATGAATAAAGGAATGAATGATGTGTTTGTGTGTGTATGAGTAAATGAGTGCGTGTCCAGCCCCGCTGTGACTCTAGTAGAGGATTGAGTGGAAGATAATGGATGGAAATCAGTAAAACGGGATTATATCAGACACTTATAATAATATAATTCTATTCAGATTCATGCTGTTAAAATCTGGAGACGAAATACCCCAAAAGCCCAGAATCCAAATACAATGATAATGAAGTCAACAGTGTCAGCCAGGAACATGAGAACGTAAACATCTGTCACTGCACTGTACTCAGGATGAATGAGATTATAGAAGAACTGACGGATCGGGAGGTAGATCTCTCTCGCTCTGCAAAAAAAAAAAAAAGACCCCCCGAGTAATTCAGCTTAACGTATTACTGACGGAACCATAACCATAATGTCCAACTTCCACATGTGTAGAATGATTTAAAGGCCTTTAAAAAAAAGTTCCACACACTCACTTCTTAAAAAGAAAGACTCTGGCTTTGATGAGCTGCTCTCGGACTTTCTCCATGATGAGCTCTTTGCGACTCTTGGGCTCAACGCCGGGTTCTCGGTGATCTTTATGGCTACTGTTCCGTGTGCTTGTGCTGCCTGGAAGAAGCACAGAACGTCCGATGCAATTGGAAAATATAGAAATCATTATAATATAATAGAGGATAAATATAATATAATAGAGGATTATAATATAATATAATAGAGGATAAATATAATATAATAGAGGATTATAATATAATATGAGGATAAATATAATATAATAGAGGATTATAATATAATTTGAGGATTATAATATAATATAATAGATGATTATAATATAATATAATAGAGGATAAATATAATATAATAGAGGATTATAATATAATATAATAGAGGATAAATATAATATAATAGAGGATTATAATATAATATAATAGAGGATTATAATATAATATAATAGAGGATTATAATATAATATAATAGAGGATTATAATATAATATAATAGAGGATAAATATAATATAATAGATGATTATAATATAATATAATAGAGGATTATAATATAATATAATAGAGGATAAAGCGGAAGAGAAGGAATGAATGAATTATCAGATTATTTCTTGTTACCGACATTTTAAATGAACATTTTGGTTTTTTTTAATCTATAAAATTCTAGGAAAGTTTAAAGGCACAATATATTAAACTTAAAATACCTCTGCAAAAATAAATGTTATATTAAATATAGTTATATAAAATTAGGGCGGCACGGTGGCTTAGTGGTTAGCATGTTCTCCTCTCAGCACTAGGGATTCCTGGTTCGAATCCCCATCTGGGTGGAGTTTCCATGTTCTCCCCGTGTCCGTGTGGGTTTCCTCCGGGTTCTCCAGTTTCCTCCCACAGTCCAAAAACATGGATCAAGGTCAATTGAATTCTTCAAATTGCCCCATATAGAGTGTGTTTGGGTCTGTGTGAGTGAGATAGATTGGTGTCCTGTCCTGGGTGTATCTGCTCAGAAACATTCTTCCCTGGATGGGCATGGGGAACCCCCCCATAACCGTAGTAGAAAATGAAGCGGAAGGATGAAGGTTAGCATGTCCAAGTCTCAGCACTGGGAATCCAGGTTAGAATCCCGATCTGGGTGGAGTTTCCATGTTCCTCCATTTCCGAGTGGGTCTCCTCTGGGTTCTTCGGTTTCCTCCCACAGTCCAAAAACATGGATTTAAGGCGAATTGGCTGTTCTTAATTGCCATTATCTTAATTGCCCCTATATAATGTGCATGTCTGTGTGAGTGAGCGTGTTCAGGGTCCAGCATAAGGGTCCTAAAACATTCTCCCCTGGATGGGCATTGAGAACCCTCTATCCTAGTTAAGCGGGAGATAATGAGAACTCTGGGTAGGACTGACTGTGTGGAGTTGGTATGTTCTCTGCATGTTCATATGGGTTCCTGACATGTCCGTGGTGTTTTCCCACATTTTGTCCGAATGAGTGCTGGGAAAGATGTTGGGGCATTGAACCCTCAACTCATCATTGTAGCACCATCCATCCATCCATCCATTATCATCCACTTTATCCCATATTAGGGTTGCGGTGGGGTTCCCATCACCATCCAGAGGAGAACGTTTCGAGCGCTGGGCAGATACACCCAGGACAGGGCGCCAATCTATCACTGGGAACACACTCAAACACACACAAACACTCTATATGGGGCAATTTGGAGAATTCAATTGACCTTAATCCATGTTTTTGGACTTTGGAGGAAACTGGAGAACCCCACACTGACACGGGGAGAACATGGAAATTCCACCCAGATTAGGATTCAAACCAGTAACCCTAGTGCTGAGAGTAGAATGTGCTAACCACTAAGCCACCACTGTAGCACCAATACAGCAAAAAAACAATTATAATAATATGCCTTTAATCAGTTGTGACATAAGATGCCTTTCTAGAAAAAAGGACCATTGAAACGAGAACGCATTGACATTTTGCAGTTAGTACCGAAATGTACATACGGTATGACATCATCAACAGCTAAACCCCACCTCTTTTGGAGCGCATAGACGAACGGCGTGAGAAATATGAACCCCCGCTGGAACTCTTGCGTCGCTGGTAGGTGCGCTGTTCGGAGGAGTGCATGTGCACGTGAAGGTTGGAATCCATCGAGGTGCCCATGTTGATGGATTTCAAAGAGCGAGGTGAGGAGCTCTTATTCGACTCGACTGGAATCACCACCGTCATTTTCTCCTCGTCCTCAGACTCATCGCGATGGTCAGACGTGTCTTTCTTTGTTGCTTTGGGGTCGTCCTCATCCCATAACCCATGACACTGGAAAAGCAACGCCATGTAAAAACAGTGCTCATCATGTGACCAGGGTTTATAGAACACATACGTTTCCGCAGCGTTTCTATTGCTTTTAGATGGATATGGCACCTTGAGAATGGAGCGATGGAAGAAGAGCGCGAGCAGCTGCACCAGGTCGTAATGCACGTAACCGTCTTTTTTCTCCACGCCAATGATGTTGGGTGGATGATAGGGTTCCTTTTTGTCGACCTCCAGGTTCTGGTTGAAGGGGAAGAAGCTGAACTGGAAGAAATACTTGATGACGATGGTGACCTGAAAGCACAGTGAGCGACAGTCACTTATACAGCTGCCAGTTACAGCAGTTCACATCTGTTTCTACACGTTGTTTGGTTTCGACACGGAGTGAGTTAAAAATGCTCTTAAAACAACTACAAAAATGACATGTGCAGTAAATAAAAGCTGTTGTATTTAAAAGACTGTTCCATTTATAGTTGTGTCAACAATATTCCTCATGTAGATACAGCACACAAAGCAAGGTGTAGCATAGAGAATGTGTGCAGAAACAGAACAGTGTATAGACTGTGTGTGTGTGTGTGTGTGTGTGTGTGTGTGTGTGTGTGTGTGTGTAGGGGCGGGTTAGCTCAGTGTTTAGGGTGTTTGGTTATCAATCTTAAGGTTGAGGCTTCAAATCCCAGGTCCACTGAAGTTAGCAATGTGGGTCCTTGAGCAAGACCCTTAACCCTCATTGCTCCAGGGATGTTGTGATGAACCCTGTGCTCACCTTGTAAGTCACTTTGGATAAAAGCGTCTGCTAAATGGCCCAATTTTTATTTAATTTATTTTGTATATTATTGTATTTTCTCTGTAATATTTAGCCTGTTATTAGTGAGCTATTTTCTCTTTTAGTCTACCTGCTAACATTCTGATATTAAAAGCAAGGAACAATCGATTAATTAATCAAATCAATAAATCAATCTATATCTATCCCTCTCTCTCTCTCTCTATATATATATATATCTATCCAGCTATCTCTCTCTTTCCATCTATCGCTCTATAAATATACCTATCTCTCTCTCTCTTTATATATATCTTTCTATCTATCGATCTCTCTCTCTCTATACATATAACTATCTATTTCACTCTCTCTATTCCTCTATCTATTTAATTTTAATTCCATTTGCTTTATTGACATGACAAATGTATTGTCAAAGCACATTATATACAGAAAAAAAATACAGGAATAAATACAAGTTATGTTAATTCATTAATAAAGATTATGTGTGTAGGTAAATAATAATAGTAATGATTATTTGAAGTAAGTAATGGTTTTGTGTTGGAGGTTTGGGATTATTGTGTGCAGGGGGATTATTAGGTTTCTGACTCTCTCTATCTATCTCTCTTTCTCTCGCTATCGCTCTCTCTCTGTCTCTCTCTCGATCATCAAATTTATAAACTGTTTCTATTTGTCTACTTATTAGAATAAAAACCAAATGAAATATGATAGTAGGTTTACAGTCAGCAAACTAACAAAACAATAGAAATTAAGAGGCACCATTTAGAAAATAACTTACTTGGACTCAATGAAATTGAATGTTAAAAAGAAACACAAAGCTTTAAATGAAACCTGGGTGGCACGGTGGCTTAGTGTTTAGCATGTTCTCCTCTCAGCACTAGGGATTCCAGGTTCGAATTCCAATCTGGGTGGAGTTTCCATGTCCTCCCCGTGTCTGGCGTGGGTTTTCTCCAGGTTCTCCGGTTTCCTCCCACAGTCCAAAAACATGGATCAAGTCAATTGAGTTCTCCAAATTGCCCCATATAGAGTGTGTATGTGTGAGTGAGTGTGTGTCCAGCGATAGATTGGTGCCCTGTCCTGGGTGTATCTGCCCAGCGCCCGAAATGTTCTCCCCTGATTGGGCATGGGAAACCCCCACCGTGACCCTAATGTAGGATAAAGCGGAAGATAATGGATGGATGGAAACCTGCCTCTGTGTAGATAATGGCCGTCATCCAGAAGCGCTTGCTGGGTCGCGGAACAGACAGCATGGCCCAAAGGAAAATGAGAACAGGCAACACCAGTGTAACCATGGAAGCTGAAATCATGTGGTTAAGGATGATGACTAGGTAGCAGACCATCTCAGAGTGAGCCACCAGCAGGTTATAGAGCGCGTAGCCCAACTGCAGGCCCTGTGGCTGTGACTTGTAGAAGTGCTCCGAGGCCTCGAGCTCCTCATCGTGGAACATTCTGGAAAAATCAAAATAATGTTTTTAACTGGCAAAATTTTTTTAAAACCTGTTAGAAGTGGAATCTCTAACTCAGAGCTGGTAATTATAATAATGAAATGGAAATAATCTGTAAAAGGCGGCATGGTGGCTTAGTGGTTAGCATGTTCTCCTCTCAGCGCTAGCGATTCTCAGTTCGAATCCCAATCTGGGTGGAGTTTCCATGTTCTCCCCATGTCCGCGTGGGTTTCCTCCGGGTTCTCCAGTTTCCTCCCACAGACCAAAATCATGGATCAAGGTTAATTGAATTCTCTAAATTGGCCCATATAGAGTGTGTCTGTGTGAGTGAGTTTGTGCCCAGCAATGGATTGGTGTCCTGTCCTGGGTCTATCTGCCCAGCGCCCGAAACGTTCTCCCCTGGATGAGCATGGGGAACCCCACCGTGACCCTAGTAGAGGATTGAGCTCTACTAAGAAAGTCTGATAGCCAGTAGGAGCTTCAACTGTAAGTGTGTGTGTGTGTGTGTGTGTGTGTGTGTGTGTATAGGGGCGGGGTAGCTCAGTGGTTAGGGTGTTTGGTTATCAATCTGAAGGTTGAGGGTTCAAATTCCAGGTCCACTGAAGTTACCAATGTGGGTCCTTGAGCAAGACCCTTAAGACCCTTCACAACTGTGAGCATGGGGAAACACCCCCCCCCCCACGACCCTAGTAGAGGATAAAGAGGAAGATAATGGATGGATGATCTGTAATATTAAATCAAACAGCGGAATTTGGTGTTTACATTAAGTAAATATCAAACATAAAAAACCAAGCACTGTTCCTGTGATTTCTGCCACTTAAGTATTCAAGCGTTTATAAAGTGGTGTAAGGTATACAGTGGAATGAAACAGCGCTCACCAGGAACAAGGTGCTACACAGAACAGCAACTACACAACCAACATAAAGTGCACATAACGTGTATTCCAACCCTTGCTTGGTAAAGTTAATTGCATAATAATTATCCATCCATTATCTTTCTCTTTGTCCTCTATAAGGGTCGCCGGGGGGGGGGGTTCCCCATGCCCATCCAGGGGAAAACGTTTCGGGCGCTGGGCAGATACACCCAGGACAGGGTGCCAATCTATCACTGGGCACACACTCACTCACACAGACACACTCTATATGGGGCAATTTGGAGAACTCATTTGACTTGATCCATGTTTTTGGACTTTGGGAGGAAACCGGAGAATCCGGAGGAAACCAACGGGGACACGGGGAGAACATGGACACTCCACCCAGATTGGGATTCAAACCGGGAATCCCTAGCGCTGAGAGGAGAACATGCTAACCACTAATCCACAATGACGCCCACATAATAATTATAATTAAAATAATTGTCAAAATCTGTAATGGTCTCATGGCAGCAACAGTGTTAGTTATGCTGCATAGCACTCGTCACTGTATTTTTTGTAAATAAGTGTAAACATGACCTCACTCATTTCAGAACAATCTGATTTGCTGAACCAAAACTGTGAGGCCCGGGCGGCATGGTGGCTTAGTGGTTAGCATGTTCTCCTCTCAGCGCTAGGAATTCCTGGTTCGAATCCCAATCTGGGAGGAGTTTCCATGTTCTCCCCATGTCCAAGTGGGTTTCCCCCGGGTTCTCCGGTTTCCTCCCGCATTCCAAAACATGGATCAAGGTCAATTGAATTCTCCAAATTGCCCCATATAGAGTGTGTCTGTGTGTGTGTGTGTGTGAGGGAATGTGTGCCCAGCAATAGCTGTCCTGTCCTGGGTGTATCTGCCCAGCGCCCGAAACGTTCTCCCCTGAATGGGCATGGGGAACCCCCCCGCGACCCTTATAGAGGATAAAGTGGAAGATAATGAATGAATGAATGTGAGACTTTGTAAATCTTACTTGTTGAGCAGCAGCTCGCTGGCTGTGAGCTCGGTGGTTTGTGAAGGAATCAGCGCGTCATCTGACAGTAGATCTGACCTGCTGTCCGAGGTCATCAGCATCAGATGCTTGTCATCATCGCTCTCCTCGGAATCGACCGAGAGCCTGTCGAAGCTCACAGCTTTGCTGTAACTGGGCGGGAAGTCTGCATCTGACGTGTTGAGCGGTTCTGTATCAGGGGTGAAAGGGTGACCGCATGATCGGTCCACAGGTGCTATGTCTGGACCAGAAGACTCCCCTCCGTCCCCCCTTCCGGGGCTCCTCTGAGGTGAATATCTTCTGGCCGCCCTGTACTGCTTCTCATCCTCCACTGTCCCTTCAGCTCGTTCAGATGTTTCATCGTCCTGCTCTGCTTCGTCTTCACGCTCATGCTCTGTGTCAGGATCGATGGAGCTCCAGGGTTCTGACTCATCTTCTAGAACGTTGGTATCTCTGACGTGCTGCTGGAGTTGATCATGCTCATCCTCCACTTCCTCAATGGTCTCATTGGTGCCTTGGCGGGAGAATAATGTGATGCACTGTGTGGCCTCGCTGTGAAAATACACACAAAACACAAATGATTAATGGTAGCTGGGTGTGGTAGATCAGTGGTTAGGGTGTTGGGTTATCAATCTGAAGGTTGTGGGTTCAAATCCCAGAAGTTACCAGTGTGGGTCCTTAAGCAAGACCCTTAACCCTCATTGCTCCAGGGATGCTGTGATTAACCCTGTGCTCACCTTGTAAGTCGCTTTGGATAAAAGTGTCTGCAAATTGACCAAATGTAATGAATAATAACAGTTCATAATTTATTTGAAGCTTAATTTTTAACTAGCAACACATTGCATTTTAACCGGAGATGCAAATAAAGGCTGATTTTATATTTTTATTGTATGATTTCTTTCATCCATCAATAATCTTCTGCTTTATCCTCTACTAACGTTCTCACCTGACCATCCAGGGAAGAACGTTTCGGGCGCTGGGCAGATATACCCAGGACAGGGTGCCAATCTATCACTGGATACAGTGTCACTCACTTACTAACATACAATATAGGGGTAATGTATATGGGGCAATTTAGAGCAGCCAATTCACCTCGAATCCATGTTTTTGGACTGTGGGAGGAAACTGGAGAACCTGAAGGAAACCCAAACTGGGAGAACATGGAAACTCCACCCAGATTACATAAACTGTTAAACTGCAACACTGTTTTATAAATAAGTGTGGTGAATTAAATTTTAAAATTTAATTGTAATTAAAATTTTTAATTTTAACTGTGGGCGGCACGGTGGCTTAGTGGTTTGCATGTTCTCCTCTCAGCACCAGTTCAAATCAATTTCCATGTTCTCCCTGTGTCCGCGTGGGTTCCTCTGGGTTCTCCGGTTTCCTCCCACAGTCCAAAAACATGGACAAGGTCAACTTCATTCTCCAAATTGCCCCATATAGAGCGTGTGTGTGACTTTGTGCCTAGTGATAGATTGGCGTCCTGTCCTGGGTGTATTTGCCCAGCGCCTGAAACGTTCTCCCCTGGATGGGCATGAGGAACCCCCCGCAGCGGCCCTAGTAGACGATAAAGCTAATGATTAAAGATAATGGATGGATGGATTGAATTTTAACGGTATTAAACATTAAGGGTGTTTTAAACATTACTTTAACGTGATGTTATTTTAAGTAAAGTAAAAAAATGTTCTGATGAAAACAATGAAATAAGAAAAGAATATGAATAGGGTATGAGAACTCAAGAATACTATGGTATGTGATTTGGTGCTAAAGACCTGGAGATGTTGCTGCTGCCGCTGTCAGCAGAGGAGTTGGACATGTCCATGCTGTACATTTTGCGTAGCTTGGGCCGAGGTCTCTCACTGGTTTTGGGAACATGCTGAGGCACATCGTCCAGGTCATCCAACGTTGACTGACGAGAAAAGAGCATGGTGGCCTCTGTGTATGCACTGGTGATTTCAGATCGGTTAAAATGAAGAAAAACAAAAGATGATTGGAAATATGGATATGCAATGTTATTATTATTATTATGTTTAGGTAACACACCTATTTCAGCTTAGCAGCTGTTTGATTAAAATGTTTTCAGTATATTTTTCAGTACATCCCTGTTTTAGAGTGCAGTTTTCACGTATGCCTTAAACAAACCTTTACAGAACGCCTTTTAATTTTGTTGCATTAACGTTCACAGTATATATGTTCCAAGCTTAATAAACACAGACGCGTATAGAAAAATTGAACATTTCTTATATATATATATATATATATATATATATATATATATGTATATATATAAAAACACGACTATAAAATAGACTAATAAAGGTTTGATAAAACGGGTAGTTCCTGTCCTTAAATCTGATTAGCAGTATTTGACAATTATGCACGCCTCTGAGCGCTTTACACTCGTATTAATGCGTGATAACCAATACATTATTATAAATTATGTAACATAAAAAAGTATTAATAAAAAAAGTTAATAAAATTAGCGAGCCGATTCCTGATGAGAACTAAACCAGTGTCCTATTATTCAGTGGTCAATATTCACTTTAAAAACTGGACTAGCTTATGTTGTGGAAATCAAATTAATAACATTACTGATTTTGTTTAGAATAAATGCATTTATGAATGAAACTTGTTTATTTTTATTATTATTATTATTATTATTATTATTATTATTATTATTATTATTATTATTATTATTATTATCACCCCTATATTAGCTTCATCTGTGTGTCTGTGTGTCTGGTAAAAAGTTTGCAAATGCAGTTCCACCCACTTCCCTTAATCCGATTAAGCTGAAACTTTGCACAATTGTTCATCGTCGATGACAACATGTGAATCAAGTAAAAAATGTACCAATTAATTAACTGTAATTAGTGTTAATTAATTAATTTACTTTTCTATGGAAAATTCATACCTCACAAGCAGAATTAATTTACGATAAAGTCATTTAACACGATATAGGGGTGGTTTTTAAAAAATAAATTTTTATACTTTGCTTGTCATTATAGTGTTTTTATAACCATTTTATAACAGCAATAAGGCACTTTATGCTCTGAATTATTGTAAAAAAAATCTAAATATTGTACGCACTCACATTGCCTTATTTCTTATATAAGAAGATTTCTAGGGTTGTGTGGTGGGGGGTGGAAGACTGACTAACATTAAGATTTGTGTGACTGATTAAATCTGAAATTGCCCACTACACTGTAAGCTTAAACAGAAGGAAAGAACTACTAATGTGCAAAAAAATCAGTTGGAGTTATTCAGTTATTAAGTTTTACAATCACAATTAAAAATGCTAACTTCTATTAAGACTTCTATAAGAGGTAAATGTGTAAACAACCAGATGCCAGGCTTTTAGGTTCAGTTTAAAACATGAAGACTTGCTAAAAAAAAAGTTTAATCTGAGAAAATATATACAGACAACATAAAGAGTGAGCAAAGAAGGGGGTCGGTTGGGGCGTGAGTTAACCACCACCTTTGAAAAACATTTTTTATTGTAATTTCTAGAATCTTTATTTTTTGTTGGGTATCATTTGTAGCTCATAAAAATGTGGTAAGACTATGAGAATATTACAAATCCAAACTGCAAATCACCAGAAGTGCCTGTGAATGGGGCAAACGCTTACATCATGCAAAACAAAATCCACCTGCACTGTGATGCAATGAAAAAAGTGACAAAAAAACCAATAAAAATGCATCTCTATGAGATAAATGAGTTGAAAATGTCAACCATGCATTGACATTCAGGTCCTACACACCTGGAGATGCTGTCTCTGGATGCCACAGAGTCCTGGCTCTCCATTGTATAGCCCCTTCGTCTGCGCCGCGGCCTCTGGGAGCCTGATGTCGAGTCTTCTTCACTAATTCTGTCCAAGCCAGACTCTCGTGATGCATTAAGACGCATCTGCTTCTGGTAGTATACATGGATACTCTCACGTGATGGTATATTCCCCTGTTGATTAAAAACATGTATGCTTTAGACCATTCATTCATTCATTATCTCCCGCTTATCCTCTATTAGGGTCG
>JAFMOD010000781.1:3644126-3679424 GCA_019802435.1 Corydoras maculifer
GTCTTCTTCACTAATTCTGTCCAAGCCAGACTCTCGTGATGCATTAAGACGCATCTGCTTCTGGTAGTATACATGGATACTCTCACGTGATGGTATATTCCCCTGTTGATTAAAAACATGTATGCTTTAGACCATTCATTCATTCATTATCTCCCGCTTATCCTCTATTAGGGTCGCGGTGGGGTTCCCCATGCCCATCCAGGGGAGAACGTCTCAGGCGTATATATATATATACACACACACACACACATATATATGTATGTATGTATGTGTGTGTGTGTGTGTGTGTGTGTGTGTGTGTGTGTGTATGTATGTGTATATATATAAAATGTGTGCGTGTGTATATGTTTGTATATTCACACAAACACACACATCTATATATCTACATCTATATGTGTGTGTGTGTGTCTATACACACACACACACACACACAAAATTTACCACACAGCAGGTAAATGAGTAAAATGTGGTGAAATGCAGGTTTAGTAGGTAAATAATCATCGCTGGGGCTGTTTGGTTGACAGATTAAAGGAAAACTGTGTGTTTGTGTTTCACACCTTCTTCACTTCTCTGGTGAGCATGCAGCGTTCAATACGCAGCACGGTGGAGATGTCTATGTATTCTTTACAGACATTGTTAATCCAAACAGTTATGCTGTCTATAGTGGTCAGGAACAGCACCCAGGTAAACTTGATGATGTTAAAAACCCTCTTAATGATGTTGTCTGTGGGAACAGAAGAGGGAGGATTAAGACTTTTAGTGCAAACCTGAACAGAGAGTGAAAACATTGGGAAATAACTTAATAATCTGTAAACAAACACTATTAATGTCCTATAGGAAGGATTATGGAACATTGTTGTGTGGATCTTAACAGAATTGTTTCAAAAGCTCAACCATACCTGGTCCATCTTTCTTCTCCTCTGAACCCTGTTGCTCATCATTCCCCATCTCTATGGCGACATGCCCTACATTCACAAACACATCAGTTAATTCACAATAGGACATGCTTTCTGTTAAAATGAAATGTAATATATGACAATGTAATAAATCATTTGAATAAAAAATCTAAATTTTCGCTCGTTTGATAATCTTATCTTAGTACAACGTTCTAAGGTTGCTCCTCGTCTTTTTTATGCACCTTCGTCCTTGTCTTTACGGTTTTTCCTCCCTCGTCCATATCGTTTCCAAAACTGGCGCCTCCCCTTTGGCCGCTCCTTAAGAGCTGCTTTGGGGTCAGTGACCCAGGCTTGGTACAGAAACTGAAATAAAAAAATAAAATCCATATTAAAACTTGTAAAAACAAATACATTTAGAACAGTTGCCTTCAAACTCCGTCCTAAACAGTTGGTTTTTTGGGGTGGGGGGTGGGGGGGTAGTTTCAACCACAATTCATCCCTCTTTCTTCAGAATTCATTGTTGACTCATTGTTACCAGCATGACTAACATGTTCGAATTGGGTTTAGTTTCCATGTTTTTCAACTTCTGTCCGAGTGGGTTTCCTCTGGGTTCTCTGGTTTCCTCCCACAGTCCTAAATTGCCACATATAGTGTGTGTGTGTGTGTGTGTGTGTGTGTGTGTGTGTGTGTGTGACCCGTGACCCTAATAGAGGATTAAGTGGAAGACCATTTACAAATGAATGAATGACTGCTCTAAATTAAACTATATATAGTGTGTGTGTGTGTGTGTGTGTGTGTGTGTGTGTGTGTGTGTGTGTGTTCAGCGATAGATTGGCACCCTGTCCTGGGTGTATCTGCCCAGCGCCTGAAACGTTCTCCCCTGAATGGGAATGAGGACCCCCCCCACCACCCCTAGTAGAGGATTAAGTGGAAGATAATGGATGGACTCTATTCCTTTGATAACAAACCCAAGAATATATTTGATGTTCTCATCAAATATATTCTTGGGTTTGTTGTCAAAGGCTAGAATAGAAGCCTTTACGTATAATCTGTGCTCTTACTGTATAAGTCCTAAAGCTATATAAAGCTACTCTAAAGTTATATACAAAACATCTAACTGTTGACGTTAGTCAGTGACGCACCTGTTCTTCGTTGCTAAGATAGCAACCTGCCAAAAATGACCCTGAACAGACCTTATTTTGTTGACTCTGTTACCTGCATGACCCACTTTCTTTTAATACTTATGTGCTGGATTTAGCCAATTAATAAATATAATACTGAAATAAAGAAATAATTATTGAGGTGATTAAGGTGTTAATTAGCAGGAGGAAGGACGTGGTTGGAACAGAAGGGTTGGGTTTCTGGGGTAAGAGTTAGAAAGCATGGTTTTTACCTTTTAAACCTTTTAAAAAGATGATTTTAAATTTAAAAGCACTGACCTGAAGTCAGCCACAACACAATGAACAGCATGCACCACCATGTCAAATAGCCAACAAGAAACGAAATCAAGAAAAAAAAACGCAGAATAGGGAAATGCACACAATGATTATGACTACACTGCAAAACGTCCGAAAATCTAAAAAAAAATCTTGTTTTTGACTCGAATGAAAGTAAGATTCTCATTTTTAGAAATGTATCTTATATTAAGAATTCTTATCAAGATGAATTTACTCACTGTACTAGCAGATTATTTTACTTGATTCATGTACATTTTTTAAGGCCGGCACGGTGGCTTAGTGGTTAACATGTTCGCCTGTAAAGCGCTAGGGATAATCTGCGTGGGTTTCCTCCTGGTTCTTAGGTTTCCTCCCACAGTCCAAAAACATGGATCAAGGTCAAGTAAATCCTCCAAATTGCCCCATATAGAGTGTGTTTGTGGATGTACATTTTTTATTGATTTGTGTTGTGTGTATATATATATATATATATATGGGCGGCACGGTGGCTTAGTGGTTCGCATGTTCTCCTCTCAGCGCTAGGGATTCCCGGTTCGAATCCCCATCTGGGTGGAGTTTCCATGTTAACCCCGTGTCTGCATGGGTTTCCTCCGGGTTCTCCAGTTTCCTCCCACAGTCCAAAAACATGGATCAAGTCAATTGAATTCTCAAAATTGCCCCATATAGAGTGTGTATGCGTGAGTGAGTGTGTGCCCAGCGATGGATTCGAGCCATGTCCTGGGTGTATCTGCCCAGCGCCTGAGACGCTCTCCCCTGGA
Source organism: Corydoras maculifer (assembly GCA_019802435.1). Taxonomy (NCBI): domain Eukaryota; kingdom Metazoa; phylum Chordata; class Actinopteri; order Siluriformes; family Callichthyidae; genus Corydoras; species Corydoras maculifer. The sequence goes on from JAFMOD010000781.1 coordinate 3,647,238, forward strand.
TGGGCATGGGGAACCCCCCCCGCGACCCTTATAGAGAATAAAGCGGAAGATAATGAATGAAGGCGGCACGGTGGCTTAGTGGTTAGCACATTCGCCTCTCAGCGCTAGGGATTCCCGGTTCGAATCCCCATCTGGGTGGAGTTTCCATGTTCTCCCCGTGTCTGCGTGGGTTTCCTCCGGGTTCTCCGGTTTCTTCCCACAGTCCAAAAACATGGATCAAGTTAATTGAATTCTCAAAATTGCCCAATTTAGAGTGTGTATGTGTGAGTGAGTGTGTGCCCAGCGATGGATTCGCGCCCTGTCCTGGGTCTATCTGCCCAGCGCCCGAGACGTTCTCCCCTGGATGGGCATGGGGAACCCCACCACGACCCTAATAGAGGATAAGCGGAAGATAATGAATGAATGAATGAATAATGAATGAATGAATAAATGAATGAATATATATATATATATATATATATATATATATATATATATATATATATATATATATATATATATATATATATTAATATTGTAGTGTAGGTCATAAACTGAACATGCAAATCTACTCACATAACCCAAACAAACAATATCAAATAATCAAACTAATCAATTCACCCAAGCGGTTTTCACTCCATGGTGTCCAATATTTACATGCCGCTGTATTATAAACCATAAACCATGGAGTGAAAGGCAAGGTGGAGTCAACAGAAAACAAACAGCAAACACCAGACACCCAACAGACACAGCATCACCCACAGTGGTACCTTGGCTGCCCTGACAAGATACTGCAGGATAGTTTTGGGCAGTTTTATAATAGACTTGGGCAAAGCCAGGACGGCTGAGACAAACTTTCCGATAGCTCGCTGGGAAAAAAAATCAAAGCATCAGGGAGAATAGAAGAGACATTTCACATTCATCAGAGCCTGAGGAAAGAAACACTTCCATGACTTTAACACTTTTAAATAGGTTTATGGCTCCAGCTACTTAATTCTGACAGAGTAATTATAGAAATAACTTACTGTTTAATGCTTAATGTTTTTAGTTATAACTACACAGTCATTTAGCAGACGCCTTTATCCAGAGCGACTTACATGTATCTCAACTTTGCTCAGATCAGAACACAGGGTTGACCGTACAGTGTCTGGAGTAATGTGGGTTAAGGTTCTTGTTCATGAACCCACATTGGTAACATCAGTGGACCTGGGATTAGAACCCACAACCTTAAGATTACCTTCAGCGAGCACACCTTGTTTTAATAAATAATAGTAAAATGAGGACGGCATAGTGGCTTAGTGGTTAGCACGTTCGCCTCTCAGCTCTAGGGATTCCCGGTTCGAATCCCCATCTGGGTGGAGTTTCCATGTTCTCCCCGTGTCCGTGTGGGTTTCCTCCGGGTTCTCCGGTTTCGTCCCATAGTCCAAAAACATGGATCAAGTCAATTCAGTTCTCCAAATTGCCCCATGCAGAGTGTGTATGTATGTGAGTGGGTGTGGGCCGAGTGATAGATTGGCGTCCTGTCCTGGATGTATCTGCCCAGCACCTGAAACGTTCTCCCCTGGATGGGCATGGGGAACGTGACCCTAATAAAGGATAAAGCGGAAGATAATAGATAAATAAATAGTAAAATGTAACAGGGCAGCATGGTGGTGAAGTGGGTAGCACCTCCAACTCTCAGCGTTTGGGATCCACGAATCCCAATCTGGGTGAAGTTTCCATGTTCTCCACATATTGTTTCTGCATGTGTTTTCTCCAGGTTTTCCCATTTCCTCCCACGTTCCAAAAATGAGTATTCAAGGTCAATTAGCTGCTCTGAATTGCTCTTATCCAAATTGCCCCTATAGAGTGAGTATGTGTCTGTGTGCCTACAGATGGATTAGTGCCCTCTCCTGACTGGATCTGCCCAAAGCCCCAAACCTTCTCTTAAATGAATGCTGTAAATTGCCCCATATACTTTGTGTGTGTGTGTGTGTGTGTGTGTGTGTGTTCAGTGATAGATTGGCGTCCTGTTCTTGGTGAATCTGCCCAGTGCCAGGAAACATTCTTCCCTTGATGGAACCCCCCTCCCCCACCACGACCCTAGTACAGTGATTCCGTGTGGGTTTCCTCCGGGTTCTCCAGTTTCCTCCCACAGTCCAAAAACATGGATCAAGGTCAATTGAATTCTCCAAATTGCCCCAAATAGAGTGTCTTTGTGTGTGTGTCTGAGTGTGTGCACAGTAATAGATTGGCGCCCTGTCCTGGGTGTATCTGCCCAGTAACCGAAACATTCTCCCCTGGATGGGCATGGGGAACCCCCCCACCCCCACCCCCCACCCCCCACGACCCTAATAGAGGATAAAGTGGAATATAAAGGATGGATGGATTTATTAAGAAAACTATATGACTTTTTTAAACCCAGCCACGAAGTACAACTTTATTCTAGCTTTAACAAAACGCCCTACATACCAAACTGCCCCTATAGAGTGAGTATGTGTCTGTCTGCGATCAGTGTGTGCTGGCGTTTCACTCTTCACCCACCTCATCATTAATAGGGGTGTGGCACTGAAATGATGCTGTTCCGTGGCGCCATCTCAACTATGTGGTTAGTGATGCCGAAGTAACATGCTGCACTGTGTCAATCAATTACTTATTAATTAAATGCTGTGCTTTATTATCAGCTCTAACTGCCTTCCTTGTCTGTTTCTTTTGAGGTGTGGCCGGTTTCCTGGAGGTGTAGTCAGATCTTCATCCATGGCTCTGCCGAAGCACTGTGGCTTTGACGAATACTGGATGGATATTAATTGGACTGGCGGTCCTGCAGGACCCCTTAATGGACTTACATATAGTTTTCCAGTTGTTAGAGTTTTTCCATTTGTTAAATATCTGTACATTAGTGTCCTACACTGTTGATGCTGCCTGGCCGCTCAAGGAGGATGAGTCCCCCACTGAGTCTTGGTCCTCCCAAGGTTTCTTCCTTAAAGTAACAACATAACAGGGAGTTTTTTCTTGCCACTGTCGCTTCGGCTTGCTCTTTGGCGGTTTAAAGAAATAACCAAATGGTAAATTAGGTTCAGTCTTCTGTTAGGTTTAAGGCCCAATGCCGACTCACTTTCAAACTCCTAGGTGTGCTCGCTGAGGGTAATCTAAAGGTTGTTGGTTCAAATCCCAGATCCACTGAAGTTACCAATGTGGGTTCTTGAACAAGACCCTTAACCCTCATTGCTCCAGAGATACTGTACAGTCAACCCTGTAAGTTATTTCAAACTCCACACTCACAAACTCCTTAATCAGATACCAAACTATACCATATGAGCAATATTTGTTTCATTTTATTCCTCTATCATATGTCGGGGGCGGCACGGTGGCTTAGTGGTTAGCATGTTTTCCTCTCAGTGCTGGAGATTTAGGTTTGAATCCCAATCTGGGTGGAGTTTCCATGTTCTCCCTGTGTCCGTGTGGGTTTCCTCCGGGTTCTCCAGTTTCCTCCCACAGTCCAAAAACATGGATCAAAGTCAATTAAATTCTCCAAATCGCCCCATATAGAATGTGTGTGTGTGAGTGAGTGTGTGTCCAGCGATAGATTGGTGCCCTGTCCTGGGTGTATCTGCCCTGCGCCCGAAACATTCTTCCTGGATGGGCATGGGCATGGGCATGGGGACCCCCCACCGCGACCCTTGTAGAGGATAAGGCGAAAGATAATGGATGGATATTATATGTCTGTAAATAACTGAAAATTAGAATTTATCATGTAAATACAGATTTCTAACTCTATTTAAATGTTTCCTAGTTTTTCTAATGACTAAATACCTTTCTCACCTTTCTTCTAATGTATCTGCTGCTGAGAAAGTGAATCTCCCCATTGTGGGACCAATAAAGATCTTAAAAAAGGTCTCTTATCTTATCTCACCTGAAAAGCAGATTTCTTGGGGAGCTCATCATCTTTTTTCTCCTCTTCCTCCTCCTCTTCTTCACTATCAGTCTCAAACAGGTAATAATCTCCACTTCTCACCACTGAGTAAGAACAGGTGCAAATAGTCATTGGGTTTAAAGCCCAGTTTAAACAGCAAAGCAGAAAACTAAGAGCATGAAGGAACGAGGTTAGAGACTGGGTGCTTAAATGATCGGGTTTGAACTGAAAGACCAGCCTTATCTTTAACCAATTAAACCATTTACACTAATTACACTAATTACACTAATCTCACACGGGGCTTAATGCACAAAAGCGTTTTTAGGCTCCTATACTTGTTAAATTAAAAAATCAGGAATATTAAACAATACTATTATTAGTGACGTTTTAATAATAAGCAAATAAGGATGACCTTAAGTAAGGACTAATGTGTTATTTAGTAAAACACTAAGGTTTTAAGATTAGGGCTGAGATTAAGCCATCAAATCCACCTTTTTAGGGTTTTACAATAATTAATTTTAATATTATTCAATGTGTGTCTGCAGCAGACTAAAGAACCTCATGGTAAAGATGTTGGCACATTATAAGTGAGCAGTCCAAAGTGACCAGTCATCAGATTTAAGGTTAATCTCTCTTAATTCTGCAGCCTTAATAATATTTCCTGCAAATGACTCTATTCCTGGGCGGCAGGGTGACTGGGGATCCAGGTTCGAATTGAGTGGAGTTTCCATGTTTTACCGAGTCTGTCTGAGTGAGTTTCCTCTGGGTTCACCGGTTTCCTCCCACAGTCCAAACACATGGATTTAGAATAAATTGACTGCTCCAAATTGCCCCATATAGTCTGTGTGTGTGTGTGTGTGTGTGTGTTCAGTGATAGATTGGTGCTCTGTCCTGGGTCTTTCTCAGCGCCCGAAACGTTGTCCCCTGGATGGGCATGGGGACCCCCCCCCATGACTCTAGTAGAGGATAAAATGAAAGATAATTAACAAATGAATAAATGAATGCTGTAAATTGCCCCATATAATTTGTGTGTGTGTGTGTGTGTGTGTTCAGTGATAGATTGGCGTCCTGTTCTGGGTGAATCTGCCCAGTGCCAGGAAACATTCTTCCCTTGATGGAAACCCCCCCCCCCCCACGACCCTAGTACAGTGACTCCGTGTGGGTTTCCTCTGGGTTCTCCAGTTTCCTCCCACAGTCCAAAAACATGGATCAAGGTCAATTGAATTCTCCAAATTGCCCCAAATAGAGTGTCTTTGTGTGTGTGTCTGAGTGTGTGCACAGTAATAGATCGGCGCCCTGTCCTGGGTGTATCTGCCCAGTAACCGAAACATTCTCCCCTGGATGGGCATGGGGAATCCCCCCCCCACCCCCCACGACCCTAATAGAGGATAAAGTGGAAGATAAAGGATGGATGGATTTATTAAGAAAACTATATGACTTTTTTAAACCCAGCTACGAAGTACAACTTTATCATAGCTTTAACAAAACGCCCTACATACGTCTCCATACGTAACAATGATGAAGCAGTTCGACTAAATACGTCCTACAGACCGAAGAAGCCAGCGTTAAAAACGAAGTAGGGATGGATAATAGTTTCAAAAGAAATGGATAGGAAAGCTTCCATCTCCCCTGAGTCCTGCCATTTTGCACCGTAGAACAGAAACTGGAGTAAGGAAACTGCCTTGTGTCCTTGAACAGAAGGGCCACAACAAAACAGGTGAGGGGGGGGGGGTGTACAACAAAACAAGCGTGAGTGCAGAAAACTGAAATCTTCTTACGGATGAGGGAATCTGAGCAATGAAAACAAACACTGTCTGACATCATGACATGGAAAGGTCAACACACAGATGAACTGCGTAGTGTCACAGAGCACAGAACGACACAGAACACCATCACTGACGAATTCATTGTTAAGGAAATTAGGGGTGTGAATCTTTCAGTGTATGGCGATTCGATTCGATTCAGATTTTTGAGGTCACGATTCGATTCCGAAACGATTTTCGATTCAGAAATGATTTTCGAGTCCGAAACGATTTTTCAGTTCAAATGGTCTTTAAATTTTGTTTAAATCATCAGACTGACAAGATGAAATGACAATATAAATTGTCTTTATTAAAACAATTCTTGGCGGCACGGTGCCTTAGTGGTTAGCATGTTCTCCTCTAAGCGCTAGGGATTCCCGGTTCAAATCCCCATCTGGGTGGAGTTTCCATGTTCTCCCCGTGTCTGCGTGGGTTTCCTCCGGGTTCTCCGGTTTCCTCCCACAGTCCAAAAACATGGATCAAGTTAATTGAATTCTCAAAATTGCCCCATTTAGAGTGTGTCTGTGTGAGTGAGTGTGTGCCCAGCAATGGATTGGCGCCCTGTCCTGGGTCTATCTGCCCAGCGCCCGAGACGTTCTTCCCTGGATGGGCATGGGGAACCCCACCGTGACCCTAATAGAGGATAAGCGGGAGATAATGAATGAATGAAAACAATTCTTTCAGGTCAGCGATAGATTGGTGCCCTGTCCTGGGTGTATCAGCCCAGCGCCCGAGACGTTCTGCCCTGGATGAGCATGGGGAACCCCCCCGCGACCCTAATAGAGGATGAAGCGGAAGATAAAGGATGGATGGATTCTTTCAGGTTCCTTCCTGTATCAAATCCTTTTGCATATATTTAAACTAAAAGAGGATTGTGCTAAATTAAAATGAGCAGTGTTAGGTTTGCTTAGCTGCCTGGCTTTTTCTAACATAAAAAACATCTATCAATGAACAAATAATTCTAAATATATTAATACCAAAGTTTACCATGGTGCATTAGCCTTTAATCGAAACTAATATACAGACTTTACAGTCAGAGTGACTTTAGATTTTGCAAATCTTTAAAACTTAACATTAAAAATAAGATCCATGCTTCAGTATTTTTACTATATTGCACCAACTTTCGCTACATTTTCGGGCTGGCGCATTTGTCGTATTTCCAAAGTACCTCTTTGGATTTCATTTCACACAGTGTTGTAAACAGTTGTGCTCATGTCGAGCTCTCTCTTTGGCTTTAAAACCCAAACACTCTTTTTTTAACGCCGACTCGGGGGTCGAATCCCGCTCTCCCCCAGCTCCATTCGAACTAGAACGGGAGCTGGTTAACAAGCTTGCTGTACGGTGGCTGAGTGAATCCGTAATATGCAGTACGCTCGGGAGGGGGCGCCAAAAAAAACAAACAAAACATAAACGCATTTTTTTCAAATCGATTCTTGGGCATTTTGAATCGATTCCGAATCGCCAGGACTACGAATCGCGATTCTTTGAAGAATCGATTTTTTTTCAGCACCCCTAAAGGAAATGGCCAGGTATTATTCCTGATGAATTTCAATGTGTTTCGGTGTATTGTCATGTATCCAACACTAATCAGTTCATTCAGTGTGCTGGATCAGTAAAAAGGGAGAGTCCCCAGTCATGGTTTTTAAAACCATCAAAGTGAACCAGACTGGTAAGATGGACTTTCGACTTTTTCTTTTTTTTTTTTTTTTTAAAGGTTGAGCTTGATTTCAACCACAGCAGAGTGATTCACATCTGTAGACCCAGCAGACCTGGCCATCTGAAACCACGGACTCAGCACCACCCACACATTAGCATTTTCCTGTCCTCAGATGCAATACAGTACATATCTATTTAAGGTGGTTGATTTTACATCAGTTCTACAAAGTATGTAACCATGACTACAGGGACTGTCCTCATGTTTAAGTAACCACTGTAAAAAATTCAACATTTAATTACAAAATACTCTCAGTTGCCACTTTAAAACTGACCAGGTGGTTCATATGATGTTGTAATTATTTTTTTAGCGCAGGTTCGATATGCATTGGGCCTGTCCACACAACAATGGAATGTTACAGCTTTATTTTATTTTATGATTTTTTAAATTTTTAATTACAGCTACACAAATACAATATTACCAAGCAAAATATAAACACACACACACATATATGTATATATATATATTTTTTTTTAAACACCCCTATATGGTGTTAAATTACATTATTCTAAATTAATTCTGCTTGTGAAGTATAAAATTTAGTAGAAAATAGGCAATTTATCCGTAGACAACAAAATTAATGAATTACCACTAATTGGTTAATTAATTGGGGTGGCACATGGCTTAGTGGTTAGCATGTTCTCCTCTTAGCGCTAGGGATTCAGGTTCGAATCCCAATCTGGGTGGAGTTTCCATGTTCCATGTTCTGGGTGGAGTTTTCATGGGTTTCCTCCTGGTTCTCCGGTTTCCTCCCACAGTCCAAAAACATGGATCAAGTTAATTGAATTCTCCGAATTGCCCCATATAGAGTGTGTCTGTGTGAGTGAGTGTGTGCCCAGCAATATATTGGCGCCCTCTCCTGGGTGTATCTGCCCAGCACCTGAAACGTTCTCCCCTGGATGGGCATGGGGAACCCCCACACGACCCTAGTAGAGGATGAAGCGGAAGATAATGGAAGGATGGATGAAGGGAAGTCCTCTGCCCCCAACCCCCAAAATTCATTTAGTTTCAATAATGGGAGTCACACCTGGCAGATCCTCATAGCCTTTGATGGTTCCACTTCCTGTAAAGCTGGACTTTGTAGTTCTACAATTCCAGACTGTAGTCCATCTGTTTGTGTTCTACAGTACATACTGTGTACGTCCCCTTTACTCTGTTCTAATGTACAAAACCCCAATAGTAGCACCACAGAGCAGAAGTTATTTGGGTGGTGGATTATTATATAGAGAAATAAAACTACAGCAGCACTGCTGCACTAACACCCCCTCACCACATCAGTGTCACTGCAGAACTGACAATAAACAATCCACCACCCAAATGATACCTGTTCTGTGACCAATAGAGAACAGAGAACCAACAGGGACTAACAACAAAGAACACAGATGAACTACAGTCTGTAATTGTAGAACTACAAAGTCCATCTATATGGAGCAAAAGGGGGCGTGTCTAAACGATTGACTGGTTGCATTTTTATAGCTTTATGTTTTTTGGGTTTATTTTCATTCAAATTAAAGTTCAAAGCACAAAAAACGTTCTGTTTTTACTAAACCTGAATAACCCCCATTGTCATGTGGACGGCCTCTGAAATCATCATCATTTATTTATTTAAGCATATCTCATAACTCTGCAATGAGTGCTTATGTAAAATATATCTATCATAAATGTGAAATAATAAAAAAAAATGCACATTCAAACCAAGAATTAGGCCAAAGCAGAAAAAGGGCAAACAGAAATTTGGGTACGTAATCATTTAATTTCACCTTTAAAAAAAGGTGTGTAGCAGAATAGCATGGTTTAATATCAGCATGGATATTAAATATATCAGTGATGCTGCGATATAATGCTATCTTTGCTTTATAATAATTACAAGTTTGAAGTGCCAGCTACACTGCGCACTAAATCTTAATTACCATTTTATATTATATTTAATTTAATCACATTAATTTTATCCAAAGCCAAAATGAAAACCTGATGGTTGGAATTACAGAATTTAAAGAATACAGGCATTGAATCTTTTGATGGACATCTTTTGATGAAGAGTTAGAACCAAGAGTCCAACATCCTAACCGGCAACCATGGTTACCATGGCGACGACAGAATGGTGCTACAATATTGTTTGACTTAATAAAATGGCAACTGAGGGTATTTTTTTGCAAACCTTAAATAGATGCAGGAGAAATCTAAAGCCTGGGTGATCTGAGTTTGCTAAGCGGTCGGCCTCGCTGGGCTCTGCTGCAGCATGTGAATCCTCTGAGTTCTGGTCAAGGACACAAGGAGCACTTAGAGCAGAGGAAATAATGATAGTAAACCTACTGGAAGCATGGTCAACCCAAGGCCTCCACCACTGCTTTTTTTTGGCCTTGGCCTTCTCTTTCTCTGCTCCTACAATAAAATGGTGGCAAGATCATTAATATAACTGAATAGAAAACGCATCACACACACAAATAAAATTATCTTCTGCTTTACGTCATGAAACAACTTTAAGACATCTTTAAGCATATTTAAAATGAGATGCTTTGATCTACGGTATCTACTCTAGCCACTGCATGTCCTACACCGCTCAAATCGCAATCTCCTCGTTCCAGAGGCCTTTGTCATACCATCATCGTCCTCTCCGTCCGGCTCGGGTGGAACTAGAGTCTGACCGTCTCCAGACTCCTGGGTCAGGCTCAGCATCTTTTCCTTGCCTTTTTTAAACTTCTCCTGTCGGGTCTTAATGCGATCCATCCTAAGTTAATGCAGTCAGATTCATCACACACATCATCATCATCATCATTATTACAGTTTATAAGCAGAACTGGAACGTCAGTGTAATGATCAGCAAAGAAAATGAAATAGCACTGACATTTTGCAAACCCTATTTAAACTCTGTGGCTTTTTTACACTCACTGGCCATTTTATTATAAGATTTCTTGATTGTATTCATATTTTTTTTTACTTTAATTCACTATTTTAAATTGCTTTGAATTGCGTCTGTATGAAAGGTGCTCTATAAACACACTTGTCTTGCCTTATTATGTACAACTTATGTATGCTTCTCCGGGGGGGGGGGGGGGGGGGGGGGGGGGGGGGGGGGGGGGGGGGGGGGGGGGGGGGGGGGGGGGGGGGGGGGGGGGGGGGGGGGGGGGGGGGGGGGGGGGGATATATATATATATATATGTGTGTGCACACACACTCTCTCACTATTTTTTGAGTTCAACTGATCACATAGATGGACGTTTGTAGTTCTACAGTTCCATTCTGTAGTGCATATGTTCCTCTACATACTCTGTTAGTTAGCTTTGGTATGTTCTCTGTTGATCAGGACCCCCACAGAGCAGGTATCATTAGGATGGTGGATGATGATACAAGTGGATCAGACCCCTGTATGTACTGATTGGTGGACTGTTCTCTGTCCAGCAGCACTGCTGTGTCTGATCCACTCGTACCAGCACAACACACAATAACACACCTGCACCACCATGTCAGCATCACTGAGAATCATCCACCACCATAATACCTTCTCTGTGGGGGTTCCGATCATTGAAGAACATACCAAAGTGGACTAACAAAATATGTAGAGAAACAGATGGACTACAGAATGTACATATAGAACTACAAAGTCCATCTATCTGATCAGTGGAACTGAAAAACAGACAGTGAGTCTAGAACTGAGGGGGTGGAGCTAATAAAATGGCCGGTGAGTGTATTTAAGGACGTCACGACAACACATGACAAATTACACGATTTAATTATCTTTGATGACATAAAAAGCATCTGAATGTGTCAGACTCTTTCTATGTGGCTTATTTTTTGTTAAATTTATAATAAAATGGTTTGATTAGTCATGTCTTGTTCATCCTTCTTTTGAGACTCATATGTTCTGTAGATTAATAACAATTAAAGAGGGTGTACGTCCTGTTTCCCATGATTCCTTGTGTGTGTGTGTGTGTGTGTGTGTATGTAAGAATGCACAACATTGTGAAGTAGGGTATTTGATGGTGTTCCAAATATCTCACTGTCTCTTGAGCTGCTCCATAGATTTGTTTTCTTCTTCGAGTCGAGCTCGTACCGCCTTCACTATGGAGGCTTGGAAGAGCTCAGCTCCTCTGTGATAAAGAAATCAAATAAAAATGTGCTAAAACAATCGCATAAATTAAGTATTAAACCGTTTTAAAATAAGCATTAATATACAAAAACAGTGTCCTGAGTAAGTATTCACCCCCTAAATCTAATATACGTAAACATACCATAACAGTTCATATAACATCCTCATCACAATCATACAACACAGTGTTTATTAATGCAGGGTGGTTAAGTTGTGGGGCGGCACGGTGGCTTAGTGGTTAGCATGTTCGCCTCTCAGCGCTAGGGTTTGAATCCCAATCTGGGTGGAGTTTCCATGTTCTCCCCGTGTCTGTGTGGGTTTCCTCAGGGTTCTCCAGTTTCCTCCCACAGTCCAAATACATGGATCAATGTCAATTAGATTCTCTAGATTGCCCCATATGGAGTGTGTTTGTGTGAGTGAGGGTGTGCCCAGCGATAGATTGGCGCTCAGGGCCCGAAATGAGAACCCCACCGTGACCCTTGTAGAGGATAAATCGAAAGATAATGGATGGATATAAAATTATAGTGGTTAGCACGTTTGCCTTTCATCACTTGGAATTCAGGTTCGAATCCCTATCTGGGTGGAGTTTCCATGTTCTCCCCGTGTCCGCGTGGGTTTCCTCTGGGTTCAACGGTTTCCTCCCACAGTCCAAAAACATGGATCAAGGTCAATAGAGTTCTCCAAATTGCCCCATATAGAGTGTATCTGTGTGAGTTAGTGTGTGCACAGCGATGGATTGGCGCCCTGTTCTGGGTGTATCTGCCCAGCGCCCAAAACGTTCTCCCCTGGATGGGCATGGGGAACCCCACCCCCCGTGACCTTAATACAGGATAAAGCGGAAGATAATGACTGAAAGGATAACTAATAAATGAGGCAGCACGGTGGCTTAGTGGTTAGCATGTTCTCCTCTCAGCACTAGGGATTCCTGGTTCGAATCCCCATCTGGGTGGAGTTTCCATGTTCTCCCCGTGACCGCGTGGGTTTCCTCCGGGTTCTCCGGTTTCCTCCCACAGTCCTAAAACATGTCAATTGAATTCTCAAAATTGCTCCATATAGAGTATATGTGTGTGTGAGTGAGTGTGTGCCCAGCGATGGATTGGCACCCTGTCCTGGGTGTATTTGCCCAGCCCTCGAAACTTTCTCCCCTGGATGGGCATGGGGAACCCCACCGCGACCCTAATAGAGGATAAAGTGGGAGATAATGAATGAATCAATAAATGATCAAACAAAATGAATGTAACAACAGTTTGAAAAATGTATAATACACTCATGAAAGGACACTTTTTAAAGAGGACAGAGGGGGGAATAAGGGATCTGGGCTAAAGCCCCTGATGTTTCTAAACTCTAAAAGCTGAACATAGTTTACCTTGATGCCAGAATCTGTCCTGCACGGATATCAGCCACTACATGGAGGAAGTAGTAGCTCATGAAGACGCGCCTCTGCAACAGCAGGAAGCTGAAACAGATGCTGTCCCAGATGATTCCCGCCTCGTCCCGTGGCAAGTCACAGTGAGGATTAGTGACTAAAGAAAAAAGAAAAATAGATTAAAAATAAATATTTGGGGAGGGGGGGCAGCAAGGTGTTGTTGTAAGCTTGTCCGAATCGCAGCGCTGGGGATCCAGGTTTCAATCTCGAACAGGGTAGAGTTCCCAGTTTGAATCCCAATCTGGGTGGAGTTTGCATGTTCTCCCCGTGTCTGCGTGGGTTTCCTCCAGGTTCTCCAGTTTCCTCCCACAGTCCAAAAACATGGATCAAGGTCAAGTGGATTCTCCAAATTGCCCCATATAGAGTGTGCATGGGTGTGTAAGTGAGTGTGTGTCCAGTAATAGATTGGCGCTCTGTCCTGGGTGTATCTGCCCAGCGCCCGAAGTGTTCTCCCCTGGATGGGCATGGGGAACCCCCCCCCCCCATCCATGACCCTGGTAGAGGAAAAAGCAGAAGATAATGGATGGATATTCCATGTCACATATCAGTGGAAAGAGTTTTGGAGTACTTTTAGCTTTAGTGATGGGAGTCACACCTGGCAGATTCTCATAGCCTTTGATGGTGCAAGCCAGACTCAGGAGCTGGATCAACCAGCAGAACTTCCCAATCAACTTCGTGATGTATGCACAAGCCAGAATCTGCTCGAGAGAAAAATATTCATCGGAAACTTGTTAAAAAATATATTTTCTGTTCTTTTTTTGACAGTGGGAAATTGAAATGAAAACATACATTTACATTTGGTCATTTTAGCAGATGCTTTTATCCAAACTGAGTTATAAATATCCCAATTTGGTTGGGTCACAACACAGTGTTGGTACAGCTTTCCTGGAGCAATGAGGCAAAGTGTCTTGCTAAACCCACATTGGTAACTTCAGTGGACCTGGGATTTGAACCCACAACCTTCATTGATAGTCCAACACCCTAAGCACTGAGCTACCGCCTCCCATCCACCATCTAAATACCATCTAAAGCATCATCCTCCTAGTTCATAGGGGAAAGTGTAACCCATCCAGACCATTCCACAATATAAATTACATCTGTTGTAAAATTCCGAGCCGATACAAATAAATTTTTTTTTTTTTTTACTTTTTCTTACGTTATTATATAATGAGCACAAATTGTGTAATACTTCTGTAAAAACAACTTTAATATTACAACCTTTAACAACTACACTTTACTTTCTCAGATTCTATACATTTACATTTAGCAATTTATCAGATGCCTGGCATGGTGGCTTAGTGGTTTGCATGTTCTCCTCTCACTGCTGGGGATTTCCGGAGTTTCCATGTTCTTCCCGTGTCCGCGCGGTTTTCCTCCGGGTTCTCGGGTTCCCTCCCACAGTCCAAAACATGGATCAAGTCAATTGGGCATGGGCATGGGCATGGGGACCCCCCCCCCCCGTGATGGATGGACAATGGATGGATGGATGGATAGAGTTGTGGGCACGTGCATTATCCTCTACTCTAATAAAATATAATCTGTTGTGCTATATGATAATGTGCTATATCATATATACCAACAAACAGTGCATCTAATACACGAGTGGATTTTAAGCAATTGCTAAGCACGACTTACAGAAAACACGTTTTTCATGGTGATGACAAAGACGTTGTAGGCTATCAGGAAGTCCCAGAAGTGCAGGATCTTCTTGATGGGTTTGAGAAGCAGCTCTCCACCAAAGAGCAAAAAGTAGAAGCAGGCAACCAGGTAGCCCATACAGAAGATACTGATCCTGGTGGTGCCAGTGATGAAGATGATGGTGAGAACGAACCAGAACAGATAGCTGAACATGATCACCTTCAGCATGTCCAAATACGACCTGAAACAGAGCAGCACAGAGTTAGTGTAACCAATCAAAAGCAACCAATGTGTTCACATATGTAGCATTTGAAAAAATAAGACATAGTTTTCATCCTCTGCTCAATTAGAACAAGTCATCCTCTGCTAGGGTTGTTGGAGGGGGGGAGGGGTCCTCATGCCCATCCAGGGGAGAACATTTCGGGCGCTGGGCAGATACACCCAGAACAGGACGCCAATCTATCGTTGGACACACACTCACTCACCCAAACACACTTTATATGGGGCAATTTGTAGAATTCAATTGACCTTGATCTATGTTTTTGTACTGTGGGAGGAAACCGGAGAACCCGGAGGAAACCCACGTGGACACGAGGAGAACTTGGAAACTTTACCCAGATTGGGGTTCGAACCTAAATCCCTAGTGCTGAGAGGAGAACATGCTAACCACTAAGCCACAATGCCACCCTAATAGACTATTTAACTATTCCAAATTCGTTAAACACAAACTAAATCACTCATCAACATGCATTTTGCTAAACTGCTGACACATAGCTGGAGCTCTGAGTGTGTGATATGTGCCGCTGTTGCAGGATAATATGTATATATTCATTCATTCATTCATCATCTCCCGCTTATCCTCTATTAGGGTGGCGGTGGGGTTCCTCATGCCCATCCAGGGGAGAACGTCTCGGGCGCTGGGCAGATAGACCCAGGACAGGGCGCCAATCCATCGCTGGGCACACACTCACTCACACAGACACACTCTAAATGGGGCAATTTTGAGAATTCAATTAACTTGATCCATGACTTGATCCATCTTGGACTGTGGGAGGAAACCGGAGAACCCGGAGGAAACCCACGCAGACACGGAGAGAACATGGAAACTCCACCCAGATGGGGATTCGAACCGGGAATCCCTAGCGCTGAGAGGCGAATGTGCTAACCACTAAGCCACCGTGCCGCCTATGTATATATATATATATATATACACACACACACACACACACACACACATATACACACATAAATATACACTCACCATTTGAGTTCCACTGATCACATAGATGGACGTTTGTAGTTCTACAATTCCATTCTGTAGTCCATCTGATTCTTTAAATACTCTGTTAGTTAGCTTTATTATGTTCTCTGATGATCTAAACCCCCACAGAGCAGGTTTTATTAGGGTGGTGGATGATGGTACGAGTGGATCAGACCCCTGTATGTTCCGATTGGTGGACTGTTCTCTGTCCAGCAGCACTTCTGTATCTGATCCACTCGTACCAGCACATCACACAATAACACACCTGCACCACCATGTCAGCATCACTGCAGTGCTGAGAATCATCCACCATGCTAATACCTCCTCTGTGGGGGTCCTGATCATCAGAGAACATACTAAAGTGGACTAATAAAAAATGTAGAGAAACAGACAGCCTACAGAATGGAACTGTATTCTATCTGATCAGTGGAACTGAAAAAACACACAGTGAGTCTAGAACAGAGGAGGTGGAGCTAATAGAATGGTTAGTGAGTGTATATTCAAAAATAGTCAACTGATAACAAATGAACACACATGAATTAAAGAGGACACATTATATAAGGTTATATATTTTTCATATAAATGTAAAGAAATTCCATATATATATATATATATATATATATATATATATATAGGGTGGTACAGTGGCTTAGTGGTTAGCATGTTCTCCTCTCAGCACTAGGGATTCCCGGTTCGAATCCCCATCTGGGTGGAGTTTCCATATTCTCCCCATGTCCGCATGGGTTTCCTCCAGGTTCTCCGGTTTCCTCCCTCAGTCCAAAAACATGGATCAAGGTCAATTGAATCCCCCAAATTGCCCCATATAGAGTGTGTGTGTATATGTGTGTGTGTGTGTGAGTAAGTGAGTCCTGGGTGTATCTGCCCAGCGCCCGAAACATTCTCCCCTGGAAAGGCTTTAGGAAGCCCCCCACGGTCGTGTTGCTTCATTTGCCGTCAACATGATCTTTATTTCCAGTAGGTTAATGCTTAGAAGACTTTCCATGTACACACATACAGGAAGTAAGTGGACATCCTATGGGCTGTAAAAGCTGATACGTATGGATATTTCTCATCTGAGTGCACTCAAAAGCTCTTCGGCACCTGAGCGTGAGCATCATCATCACTCCACACGTTCCCCTTTGTTGCCACTAAGAGCTGTATGTGGAAACACTGACGGCAGTATGCAGGATGCACTACTCAGCCTGTAGTATAGGCTTTGATGAAACGATACGCATGTATGCTGGCCATGATGAACAGGACCCCCTCTTCACCCACTCCCAGACCTCAATCACCTTGTTAAGAAAGCAACTCACTCCCGACTTAAAAGCTACCTATGGAGTTGAATTATGAGCCAAAGTGATGGGAGCTTATCACAACACGCTGCATCTGTAATCAGATACATGGAACATATTACAAATGAGAAGGCAGGAAAGACAGATGGGGAACCTTGTGCTTGTTGACATATAAACTACTTGCAGCTGACAGCTCCCTGCAGGCTCAGGGCATATTTGCTCAGGGCATTATGTATGTATAAGGTTGTATATTTCAATTCCATCCATCCATAATCTTCCGCTTTATCCTCTATTAGGGTCGCGGTGGGGTTCCCCATGCCCATCCAGGGGAGAACATCTCGGGTGCTGGGCAGATACACCCAGGACAGAGTGCCAATCTATCACTGGGCACACACTCACTCACACAGACACACTTTATATGGGGCAATTTGGAGAACTCAATTGACTTGATCCATGTTTTTGGACTGTGGGAGGAAACCGGAGAACCTGGAGGAAACCCACGTGGACACAGGGAGAACATGGAAAATCCACCCATAATGGGATTCGAACCGGGAATTCCTAGAGCTGAGAGGCGAACGTGCTAACCACTTAGCCACCGTGCCGGCCTACATTTAAATTCTTATAATCTATAACACAGTAATAATAAATATTATAAAACAGGTTAATCCGTTCCTTTAATCTGATTGGCTGAGCCGTTTGTCCAGCCATGACATTATTGACAATAACACACACCTCTGACAGCTTCACATTCTGCACTAATTACTTAAAATGAATACAGGACTAACACTCTTTATAGGTTGTTGGTATATACAGTGTATATATATATATGTATATATATATATATATATATATATATATATATATATATATATATATATATATATATATATATATATATATATATATATATATATATATATATATTTATTTATTCATTATCTCCCGCTTATCCTCTATTAGGGTCTCGGTGGGGTTCCCCATGCCCATCCAGGGAAGAGCGCCTCGGGCGCTGGGAAGATACACCCAGGACAGGGCGCCAATCCATCACTGGGCTATATATATATATGTAAGTGTAAAGTGATCTGTTGTGTTTGTGTGTGTGAGCGTTTGTATGTGTGTTTGTATGTGTGTGTGTATGTATGTATGTACTGTATGTGTGTGTGTGTGTGTGTGTGTCTGTGTGTGTGTACTTGTGCCATACCTGCAGTGTATGAAGTCTGGAACAGGGTTGTGCACACTAAATGAAGCAGCGTCCAGATCTCGGCAGATTTCCACATTTTCTCCAGCCATCAAACGCACCGCTGCCAAGTTCTCTTCATCAAAGACCTGTCTCTGCAGAGCTGCACTGAGCAGCAACATGAAGTCATCTAGAGAACAAGTGTACAATCAGTCAGCTGACAAGACTGTCAGACAACCAGATGAGAACTTAAAAATGCCGGCTTGTAAGCAAAATAGTAACCTAAAATTTGATTTGGTGTTCCTATATCTAATAATATCTTACTAGAACGTTGCCATTATGATAATACTCCTATTATGATGTCATTGATAGCAAGCATCATTAGAGACAGGGGCGTTGTTAGACCTGGGCTTTCGGGGTTATAGCCCCGGGTGTTTTGTCAGTAGCCCCGGATCAAATGAGAGCAGCTTTCTCTGCAGCCTCTCCTCCAGCAGCGGGAATAAACGATGGTGTCACCATCAGCTGTTTGGGCTTCTAAGCTGTGTGTGTGTGTGTGTGTGAGGGAGAGACAGATTTTTTTTTTGCCAGTATTGGGAATAAAGTTACCGTAATAACTGTATGTTGTCTGTAAAGCGCACCTTCTCAGCTTTCATAAACCGTCTGAATTTTTCTGAAGGCGCAAACTGTCGCAAAGTTATGGTATTTCAAATGGAAACCTGTCTCATCTGCAACCGAGCCGTAAAACGGATTCATGCTTTTTTGCAAAAGCATTTATTCAAAACTTTCAACCAAAACCATCATTTATTAGAACTGAATGTGCTCTCCACTGCTGACAGAGATATTTCATATGTTATTTAATTTTATCCACTATAACTAATGACTATCAAACAAAATGAATGTAACAACAGTTTGAAAAATGGATAAATACCCTCATAAAAGGGCAATTTTTAAAGAGGACAGAGGGGGGAATAAGGGATCTGGGCTAAAGCCCCTGATGTTTCTAAACCCTAAAAACAGAGAACAGAGAACCTCCTTTCTTCCACAGTTCAAAAATATGGATTCAATGTGAATTGGCTGCTCTAATTTGCCCCTATCTATGTTGCCCCTATATAATGTGTGTGTATTTGTGAGTGTGTGCCCAACGATAGATTGGCGCAATGTCCTGGGTGTTACTTTTACTATGCCACTTTACTTTTACTTTATTGCCTATTTATAGTATTTTTAGTTTAACTTTATTGTTTTTATTGTTAATTTTTATATTTTCCCTTTTGTATATATAAACATGTCTAATGGAGCATCTGTAAAAACTGCAATTTCCCCCCAGGGATTAGTATTCACATTCTGATTCTGAATTGGACATCAGTGAACAATCTATAGTATGAACTAAACGGTATGTGAGATGAATATTAAGTCATCATATAATTATTGTATCACAGAAATGAGTGAAGTGCCAGTACCCAACACACTTTTCATTGGATGGCTATTGGAAACCCACCCCACCCTTTTAGAGGATGTAGAATTTTCACAAGATAATGAAATTGGACAAAATATGAACTTAGTCATTGTACTTGTTTATAGATGATTTGTTTGGTTTTTTACTATAGCATTCCCAAAAGAGCCCAGCATTCTCAGCCATGGTCTGAAATTCAAACAGTCTGTTATATATTTTAAAAGCTGTATTTCTGACTTACAGATAAGAAAGTTAGAGCTTGGTCTGGTATGAAAGTCAGGAAGGTAGAGCCACTTAATAACATTAGAATCAATGGAAGAGTCGGGAAATCTCCAGGGATAGTCTGTAAAACACAGGAAAATTTAACAACCTTAAAGTGTACGGACAAATACACACACAAATAATATACTATATATATATATATATATATATATATATATATATATAGGGCGGCACGGTGGCTTAGTGGTTAGCACGTTCGCCTCTCAGCGCTAGGGATTCCCGGTTCGAATCCCCATCTGGGTGGAGTTTCCATGTTCTCCCCGTGTCTGCGTGGGTTTCCTCCGGGTTGTCCGGTTTCCTCCCACAGTCCAAAAACATGGATCAAGTTAATTGAGTTCTCAAAATTGCCCCATTTAGAGTGTGTCTGTGTGAGTGAGTGTGTGCCCAGCGATGGATTGGCGCCCTGTCCTGGGTCTATCTGCCCAGCGCCCGAGATGTTCTCCCCTGGATGGGCATGGGGAACCCCACCGCGACCCTAATAGAGGATAAGCGGAAGATAATGAATGAATGAATATATATATATATATATATATATATATAGGGCGGCACGGTGGCTTAGTGGTTAGCACGTTCGCCTCTCAGCGCTAGGGATTCGCGGTTCGAATCCCCATCCAATTTCTCCCCGTGTCTGCGTGGGTTTCCTCCGGGTTCTCCGGTTTCCTCCCACAGTCCAAAAACATGGATCAAGTTAATTGAATTCTCCAAAATTGCCCCATATAAAGTGTGTCTGTCTGAGTGAGTGTGTGCCCAGCGATGGATTGGCGCCCTGTCCTGGGTCTATCTGCCCAGCGCCCGAGACGTTTTCCCCTGGATGGGCATGGGGAACCCCACCGCGACCCTAATAGAGGATAAGCGGGAGATGATGAATGAATGAATGAATTAATATATATATATATATATATATATAAGGCCGGCACGGTGTCTTAGTGGTTAGCAAGTTTGCCTCTCAGCGCTAGGGATTCCTGGTTCGAAAACCCATCTGTGTGGAGTTTCCATGTTCTCCCCGTGTCCGCGTGGGTTTCCTCCGAGTTCTTTGGTTTCCTCCCAAAGTCCAAAAACATGGATCAAGTCAATTGAGTTCTTCACATTGCCCCATATAGAGTGTGTCTGTGTGAGTGAGTGTGTGCCCAGTGATAGATTGGTGTCCTGTCCTGGGTCTATCTGCCCAGCGCCCGAAATGTTCTCCCCTGGATGGGCATGGGGAACCCCCCTGCGACCCTAATAGAGGATAAAGAGGAAGATAATGGATGAATGGATTTATATATATATATATACACACACACATAAACACATACACACACACACACACTGTACCAGTCAGAAGTTTGGACACTCCCCCTTTTGACTCCACTTATTGTCCATGTTCTTAGTTCCACTTCCTGTATATCTGGACTTTGTAGTTCTACAATTCCAGACTGTAGTCCATCTGTTTGTGTTCTACAGTACATACTGTATACGTCCCCTTTACTCTGTTCTAATGGTCAGAACCCCAATAGTAGCACCACAGAGCAGGGATTATTTGGTTGGTGCATTATTCCTATCCCATCAGTGTCACTGAGGTGGAGAAATGAAACTACAGCAGCACTGCTGCACTAACACCCCCTCAGCACATCAGTGTCACTGCAGAACTGACAATAAACAATCCACCACCCAAATGATACCTGTTCTGTGACCAACAGAGAACAGAGAACCAACAGAGACTAACAACAACAAAGAACACAGATGAACTACAGTCTGTAATTGTAGAACTACAAAGTCCATCTGTATGAAGGGGGCGTGTCAAAGGTACTGTATACAGTATATGTTAGTTATGTTTCACAGGATGTGTAACAAAATTATACTTATTAACATTTATTATGTTTGTTATTTTTTATCTAATAATGCTGAACATCGTTTTTTGCATTGGCCAATAGACTGGTAGCTATAAACCATTCATTCATTCATTATCTTCCGCTTTATTCTATATTAGGGTCGTGGGGGGTTCCCCATGCCCATCCAGGGGGAAAAATTTCAGGCGCTGGGCAGGGCGTCAATCTATCTACTGGGCACACACTCACTCACACAGACACACTCTATATGGGGCAATTTGGAGAATTCAATTGACTTGATCCATGTTTTTGGACTGTGGGAGGAAACCAGAGAACCCGGAAGAAACCCACCCGGACACGGGGAGAACATGGAAACTCCACCCAGATGGGAATTGGAACCAGGAATCCCTAGTGCTGAGAGGAGAACATGCTAACCACAAAATCACCGTGCCGCCCAGCTATAAAACATCCTCTCTGTAATAAAACGAGCTCTACTCTCTCACAGACATCTCCATACTGACCTTTACATGCAGCTGCTGGAATTCCTATACATATGAAATACTGAAAGGTGATCATACAGGCCAGGAAGCAACAATACTTAGGCCAGATTTCGGCGATGGCCTTTCTCCTTCGTCTATACATTACAGTAGCCAACGCAAAGGCATGGAGCATGGAGTAAAAGTCCATACGCTGACCAATCACATTCACAGCCAACAGGAAACAGATCTGAGACACAAAATAGAGAAACAAACTCGATTAGGTTGCAACATCGAACCCTGTAATACAGAAAACACGGGTTATTTATAAATGTGATAAACACTGGTTATTGCTTATTGTACAGTCTACACACCTCCACTCCAAATTTGTAGAATGAATAGTTGATGAAGTACTTCACACAGCTGATGATGCCGTTGTCAAGATGCTGGCGTGTGACATCATGAAATATTGTCCGGAAAGGAGGGGGAGAGAGTTTGTTGCGGAGCCGGAAGTACTGCTGATGTCTGTAGATCGTCACTTCAAAGGCCAAAAGAGCCAACATCAGCAAGTTCTCCTGGAAGACGGAACACGCCGACATGAGATTTCTAACACTTGAATTTGATGGTGGGTTGGGCGGCATGGTGGCAGAATGGTTTTCAGGTTCGATTTTAATCTGGGTGGAGTTTCCAGGGGTGGCACGGTGGCTTAGTGGTTAGCGTGTTCTCCTCTCAGCACTAGGGATTCCGGGTTCGAATCCCCATCTGGGTGGAGTTTCCTCCGGGTTCTCTGGTTTCCTCCCACAGTCCAAAAACATGGATCAAGTCAATTGAGTTCTCCAAATTGCCCCATATAGAGTGTGTTTGTGTGCGTGTCTGTGTAAGTGACTGTGGGCATGGATGGGCATGGGAAACCTCCCCCGGCGACCCTAATACATGTGGGTTTTCTCCGGCTTCTCTGGTTTCCTCCGCCAGTGCAAAAACACGGATTTAAGGTGACCTAGAAACTCTAACTTGCCCCAATATAGTGTGTTTTTGTCTGTGTGAGTGAGTGTGTGCCCAGCATGGCGCCCTGTACTGGGTGTATCCCATTGCCTGAAACTTTCTCCCCTATATGGGTATGTGTATGGGTGTGGGAACCCCCCCCCCCACGACGCTAGTATAGAATTAAGTGGAGGATAAGGAGATGGGATAAGAGAAAATTCCAAACGCTTGAATAATCTCTTTAATTTCACATGGCTGATGATAAAGTCTGCCATCACTTAACATTTATACATGAACTATTTAGAAACCTGATGTGTGGAATGGATATTCAACTCATTTTCAGGGCAGCGGCAAATTCTACGAAGAAAACAAGCTTCTCAAGGCAACCCCACAGCCCACAGCGTGTTCAATGAGGACCTCAAAGCCCCAGTCCAAAGCTTTCTATTGACCGGTCTACATTCTACCTTCAATTGACCGGTCTATAATCTACATTCTTACCCTCACCTATGTTCACGAAATCTGGGTAGTGACCGAAAGTATAAGATCAAGAATACAAGCCACAAATGAGTCTGCTTAACAGAGTAGCTGGGCTTTCCCATAGAGTTTAAGGAGTTTGGTCATTCAGGAGCAGCTCTGAGTACAGCCGCTGTCCCTCCACGTCAAGAGGAGCCAGCTGAGGAGGTTTGGGCATCTGATATGGATGCTTACTGGACACCTCCCTGGTGGGGTGTTCTGGGCATGTTTTATCTGGAGAAGGACCCTGGGGAAGACCCTGGACGAGATGCAGAGATGTCTCTTGGTTGGCCTGGGAATGCGTCAGCATACCTTCCGAGGAGCTAGAAGAGGTAGCTGGGGATAGGGATGTCTGGGCTTCTTTGCTGAGGATAAGCGGCGGATATTGAATGGATGGACTTATTAGTATTCAGAGTCAGAACACAGGGTTGGCCATAAAGCACCCCTGGAGCAATGAGGGTTAAGGGCGTTGCTCAAGAACCCATAGTGAGAACTTCAGTGGATCTGGGATTTGAACCCACAACCTTCAGATTGTTACCACACACAATAATGACATATTTATTTCCTGCGTTTTTTTCACACTTACCCTTAAATTTGGTAAAAGAGAATCAAACTTCTTCAGTCCAACCCAGTTTCCAGGATCCACTGGTTCTCTGTACAACAGAGAGCTGTTCATGTACTGCTTCTTCGAGTCGGAATAGTTACTTGGCTGATGAAGAGAAGACACTCAGTTAATAATAGATATGAAAACCAACAGGAAACCCTATTATATAAACACAATAAGGCATGAGAGACTGCATTACTGTAAATAAATCACAAGAAAGACGTGCCGTTAAGAGTCCTGTTACACCTCATTCCTGTGTTTGTTGACTTCGGATATTACCAGGGCGGCATGTGGCCTAGTGGTTAGCATGTTCTCCTTTTAGCGCTAGGGATTCCCGCTTCGAATCCCAATCTGGGTGGAGTTTCCATGTTCTCCCCGTGTCTGCGTAGGGTTCCTCCGGGTTCTCCGGTTTCCTCCCACAGTCCAAAAACATGGATTAACATGGATTAAATGATTTTTTAAAATTGCCCCATATAGAGTGTGTTTGTGTGAGTGAGTGTGACCAGTGATAGATCGGCACCCTGTGCTGGGTGTATCTGCCCAGCGCTTCCTCCCACAGTCCAAAAACATGGATCAATTGAATGCTCCAAATTGCCCCATATAGAGTGTGTTTTTGTGTGTGAGTAAGTGTGTACCCAGCGATGGATTGGTGTCCTGTCCTGAGTGTATCTGGCCAGCGCCCGAAACGTTCTATAATGTTATAATTATAATACTGTGTGTATATATTTTTTGTTCTGTTTTGACATTTAGTTTCTATTGGATGTGATTTCAGACATATTTTTAAATCTCTAGAACAAATGAATTGGATTTACAGTGATTTAAATAGAACCACGTGTCTCAGCTTTCATCGCTTTTATATTTCACCAATTGTTTGCGTTTAAATAAGCAACAGAGGTTGCACGGTAATGCACAACCTCAATTTCTGCATTACAAAACACAATTTATAACCAACAGCCACAACAGGCTTAGTGCTTATTGAAAACCAGCTTGCTGTTTATATTAATCTGCATTTCCATTTATGGTCCATAATTTAAAATTATGTATTGTATATCACACAATGAGACGAACGTGAAGCGGTCAAAGGTGTGTGTTATTGTCAATGATGTCACGGCTAGACAAAAGGCACAGCCAATGAGATTTAAGCAGCGAATTACCCGTCTAATAAATAGCTTTCGATGACATGAAACTTAATTTTAGTACCATACCATTACGCAGTTGCTCTTTTTGGGATTAATGGTCTCCAGCTGGTACAACATTTTACAGATGATGATGACACAGGTCCACACTGTGCATATACTGGAGGCCAAAGGTCGAAATTGGCTGTAGGGAAGTGCAAAGGCCCAGGATGCCAGAAACACATAGTTCAGAAGAGACACCTGCAAATGAGACGGACATCAGTCATACACTTCCATTTAGTGTCTTAATTCCTGCACTTACAGTACTGTCTGTTTAACAACCCACACACACACACACACACACAACCTCAATCCCTCTCCTAAAGTAATAAATAATGCTACAATGACAAAATAACCTTATAAAAATATAAGTAATATAAAATTAAATTAAAATAAATTAAATTACATCATCTTCCACTTTATCCTCTATTAGGGTCGAGGAGGGTTCCCCATGCCCATCAAGGGGAGAACGTTTCGGGCGCTGGGCAGATACACCCAGGACAGAGCGCCAATCCATTACTGGGAACATACTCACTCACACACACACACACACTATATGGGGCAATTTGGAGCATTCAATTGACTTGATCCATGTTTTTGGACTGTGGGAGGAAACCGGAGAACCCGGAGGAAACCCACGCAGACACGGAGAGAACATGGAAACTCCACCCAGATGGGGATTCGAACCGGAAATCCCTAGCGCTGAGAGGAGAACGTGCTAAACCACTAAACCACTGTGCCATCCATCCATCCATTATCTTCCGCTTTATCCTCTATCAGAGTCGTGGGAGGGTTACTGATGCCCATCCAGGGGAGAACATTTCGGGCGCTGGGCAGATACACCCAGGACAGGGTGCCAATCTATCACTGGGCACATACTCACTCAGACACACACACACACACACACACACACACACACACTCTATATGGGGCAATTTGGAGAATTCAATTGACTTGATCCATGTTTTTGGACTGTGAGAGGAAAACCCACACGGGCACGGGAAGAACATGGAAACTCCACCCAGATGGGGATTTAAACCGGGAATCCCTAGTGCTGAGAGGAGAACATGCCACTAAGCCACAATGTTATAATAAAGCGATGGACAAATCTTTTAACACTTTAAAGTCAGTTTACAGAATCATTAGCAGATTTGCGTCACCTCTTTGACAGACACCATAATGATGTAGGAAGAGACGATTTTAATGATGTGCATCTCCAGCAGCCACCAGATGAAGAGCTGCAGTTTGTGGAAATACTCCAGGAACTT
Organism: Corydoras maculifer; assembly: GCA_019802435.1. NCBI lineage: Eukaryota > Metazoa > Chordata > Actinopteri > Siluriformes > Callichthyidae > Corydoras > Corydoras maculifer. The sequence goes on from JAFMOD010000781.1 coordinate 3,674,063, forward strand.
CAAGAACAACACAGTAAGACGGTCCAACACCAGATGCCATTTATTTTTTATGTCTGAGGACAAGAGTTTTAACAAACTAGTGGTTAGCATTTTAACCAGAAACAGACTACACTGAGATACTAACAATCTAACAGCGTTATACACTAACAATATAACAATATATAATATAACTTAAAAAAGTTTGATTCCTGGTCCCACCAAGTACCATGGCTAAAATGCCCCTGGGCCAGGCACCTATCCCCCATAGGACCCTGGGACTATACTTGTACACTAGGCAGAACAGATCCCTTTGTCACTTGTCATTTGGGTCTTCATATCATACAGTATATCATATTCAGGGTTTGGTAGCTCAATGATTATGGTGTTGGGTTATCAATCTGAGGGTTGGGGGTTTAAATCCCAATTTCACTGAAGTTACCAATGTGGGTCCTTGATCAAGACCCTCAACCCTCATTGCTCCAGGTTGGACACAGCACAACCCACTGTACCACATACTGTACCACCCACTGTACCACATACTCTACCACCCACTGTAACACACACTGTACCACCCACTGTAACACACACTGTACCACCCACTGTACAACAAACTGTACCACCCAATGTACCACCCACTGTACCACCCAATGTACCACCTACTGTACAACATCCTGTTCCACCCACTGTACAACATACTGTACCACCCACTGCACCACCCAATGTACCACCCACTGTACAACATACTGTACCACCCACTGTACAACATACTGTACCACCCAATGTACCACGTACTGTACCACCCACTGTACAACATACTGTACCACCCAATGTACCACCCAATGTACCACATACTGTACCACCCACTGGTCCCCACTAGTCAAACACAGGATCACATTTCATTTAAACCTTATTCCTCCCAAATGCACCACAGAGCACCACAGGAGGTCATTCTTACCTGTGGCCATCAAACTGTATAATCAGTCTATTTAACTAACTTACGGTAATCAGGATAATTATTTAAATGTATAATATTATATTATTCTACCATCTGCCACACATCCATCCATTATCTTCCTCTTTATCCTCTATTAGGGTCACGGTGGGGTTCCCCATGCCCATTCAGGGGAGAACGTTTCGGGCGCTGGGCAGATAGACCCAGGACATGGCGCCAATCTATCACTGGGCACACACTCACTCACACAGACACACGCTATATGGGGCAATGTGAAGAACTCAATTGACTTGATCCATGTTTTTGGACTGTGGGAGGAAACCAGAGAATCGCATGTGGACATGAGAACATGGAAACTCCATCCAGATTGGGATTCGAACCGGGAATCCCTAGCGCTGAGAGGAGAACGTGCTAACCCACAGTGCACTATAATTTTTATTTTTTATTACATAAAGTACACCTGCCACTTTACTTTGAAAATGTTTACGTTATTGCATCTTTTAGCACTTTTAGTTCAATTTTACTGTGCTTATTGTTAATTTTTTATTTGCCCTTTATATATATATATATATATAAACACGTCTAATGGAGCATCTGTAAAAACTGCGTTTTCTACAGTATTTTGATTCTGATTCAGATTCTGAATTTGACATCAGGGAACAATGTATATTACAGATTAAACAGTATGTGAGGTGGATAATCTTCTATCCATCCATTATCTTCCACTTTATCCTCTATTAGGGCCGCGGGGGGAGGGGTCTCCATGCCCATCCAGGGGAGAACGTTTCGGGCGCTGAGCAGATACACCCAGGACAGGGCGCCAACTTATCGCTGGGCACACACTCACTCACACAGACACACTCTATATGGGGCAATTTGGATAACTGAATTGACCTTGATCCATGTTTTTGGACTGTGGGAGGAAACCGGAGAACCCGGAGGAAACTCACACGGACACAGGGAGAAGATGGAAACTCCACCCAGATTGGGATTCGAAGCGGAAATCCCTAGTGCTGAGAGGAGAACATGCTAACCACTAAGCCACCATGCCGCCCTGGATGTTCAGTCATCATATATTAATTTTATTACAGAATTGAGTGAAAGGTAATACTCTCTGGTACCTGAACTCTCCTCTGATGGCTTTTCGGGTTCCGTGGCCACGCTGCATTGTTGGCTTTCGTCGTGCACTGAACCCTCCTCCTTCTTTTTCTCCTCGATGATGCACTCCACCACCAACATCTCCTTCTCATTCTCGCTTAGTAGAGGCTCAGGAGAGGAGCTTAGCATGGTAAGGTCTGCCAAACTCCCGTCTGGATGGGCGAGTCTGTTGATCGTGTGATGTCATTAGACACGGCATACTATTTACGTATAGAAGCACTAATCTCACACTTTCACAAATACCGTTTGAGCAGCCGCTAAAGAAACAGACATTTAATTCAAATGACAATGATTTATCAGATTACATGAAGCAGGTGATGCTGTGAGTTAGTTTCTAAACCAGCAACAGTTGAAAGGGATTGTGTTAAACAAGCGGGATTTGGATAGAATGGATGCCGGGAGTCCAGCGGTGTCACAGCAGCAGCAGGGATGTGGTTGCATATGAATTAATTCCTGCACATTACTGCCAATGCCTGCTTTTTAGAGTGATCTGTGATCAAGTCGGTGAATAGGAATACTATCCATCCATCCATCTATTATCTTCTGCTTTATCCTCTACTAGGGTCGTGGGGGGGGGGGGGTTCCCCATGCCCATCCATGCCTATCCAGGGGAGAACATTTCGTGTGCCAATCTATCGCTGGGCACACACTCACTCACAAAGGCACACTCTTGAAGTATTCAATAGACCTTGATCCATGTTTTTGGACGGTGGGGGGAAACTGGAGAAGCTGGAGGAAACCGACATGGACACGGGGAGAACATGGAAACTACACCCAGATTTGGATTCGAACCGGGAATCCCTAGTGCTGAGAGGAGAACATGCTAAGCACTAAGCCACTGTGCTGCCTGAGGAATATTAGATGTAAGTAAATAATCCATCCATCTTTATCTTCCGCTTTATCCTCTATTAGGGTCGCAGGGGGGGGGGGGGATCCCCATTGCCCATCCAGGGGAGAAGGTTTCGGGCGCTGGGTAGATACACCCAGGACAGGGTGCCAATCTATAGCTAAACAGACACTCACACAGACAGACACACTCTATATGGGGCAATTTGGAGAATTCCATTGACCTTCTTACATGTTTTTGGACTGTGGGAGGAAACTCCCGAAGAACCCGGAGGAAACCCACATGGACACAGGGAGAACATGGAAACTCCACCCAGAATGGGATTTGAACCGGGAATCCCTAGTGCTGAGAGGAGAACGTGCTAACCACTAAACCACTGTGCCACCTAAGTAAATAATAATAAAAAATAATATAATATTAAAAAAAACCTAACGCTTCAGTCCATGGCAGCCTTAACGCATCCAGAAAGATTTAAAGTGGCAAAATGAACAGCAGTGGAGCAAGAAGTCTTCTTATCGGGCGATGAAGAGTCAATAAATAAAAGCTGCATGGTTGCATGGCAGTGTGTACTCGTTCCTGCCTCGAGCTTACTTACTTGCTTTGGGGTGACGGAATTTTTTGCTTGATGCTGTTAAAAAAGTGGTCGTTAATAAAACAGAAACACAAGATCAGACTCATGAAAGATTTAGGGTCACATATTAAACTGGTACATTAAATAAAACATTACTGTGGTGATATTATTATACTGGAATGAAAGAGTGGGGAATGGTACGGGACGTGCACATTGCTTACATGCTGAGCAGAGAACGGGATATTAAATGCAATGAGAGGACAGAGGGGATAGGCTTCAGAGAGAAGTAAAAAGGGCCCAAACATCTCTTTAGGGTTAACTGGTATGAGAGGAGTCCAAAATGCTGCGAGATTATTCACCACCACATGGCATTAGTATATACTTCAGATTAAATGCATCATACAGAACAAGTGGGCTGGTTCAGTCATTCACATGGGGATATTGTTCTTTTAGTCATTGTTAAAAAAGGCAGCAACCTATTGGACAGCGTGACTGGGAATGAAATCAGGGGGAAATGGGAAGGAGAGGACAGTCAGAGGGAGGATGTTCCAAAGATGAGCATTCAAAATGAAGGGTCCATGGGTGCTACAGGACACGTGCAGTCACCCACCTATCCATAATCAGACATATACGGGCACTGACTTTGTCATAACTGTAGGACCAGAGCCATAGATGATGGCAAAGAAGAGATGAGAGTAGACATTTGGTTAAAGGTGGGACATGAAACACTGAACATGGAATATATACAAAGTGAGTATATATATATAAATATACTGTATATATGAAAAAATACCCCCAAAAATAATAAGAACAGGAAGCAAGAAACAGTATCTCCAACAACAACAATGATTCATTTATTCATTATCTTCTGCTTTGTCCTCTACTAGGGTTGCAGGGGGTTCCCTATGCCCATCCAGGGGAGAACGTGTAGAGCGGTAGGCAGATACACCCAGGACAGGGCACCAATCAATTGCTGAGCACACTCACTCACTCACACAGACACACATACACACTATATGGGGCAATTTAAAGTGATATATATATATATATACACACACACATTATCTCCCGGGTTTGTCCTATATTAGGGTCGCGTGGTGGTTCCCCATGCCCATCCAGGGAAGAACTGGGCACTGGGCAGATAGACCCAGGACAGGGTGCCAATCCATCGCTGGGCACACACTCACTCACACAGACACACACTATAGGGGGCAATTTTTTTGAGAATTCAATTAACTTGTTCCATGTTTTTGGACTGTGGGAGGAAACTGGAGAACCCGGAGGAAACCCACGCAGACACGGGGAGAACATGGAAACTCCACCCAGATGGGGATTCGAACCGGGAATCCCTAGCGCTGAGAGGAGAACATGCTAACCACTAAGCCACCGTGCCACACTTTTATATATATATATATATATATATATATATATATATATATTGCCTACGGTGCGTACACACAGAAGAATTAGTCCTGCACATTTAATACATCCGTGCAGTGAAACAGGGGAGAACGTTTCAGGCGCTGGTCACCCAGGACAGGACGCCAATCTATCAGTGAACACATCCTCACTCACACACACACACACCCACACACACACTCTATATGGGGCAATTTAGACCATTCAATTTATATTGAATCTATGTTTTTGGACTGTGGGAGGAAACCAGAGAACCCGGCGGAAACACACACGGACACGGGGAAAACATGCAAACTGCAACCAGATTGGGATTTGAACCTGCTGGAATCCCTAGTGCTGAGAAGAGAACATGCCAACCACTAAACCACCGTGCAACCCTCTCTAATCATCTCACTTGTTCAAAATAAAAAATAAATACAGCAATATTACCGTAATT
>JAFMOD010000781.1:3710516-3775266 GCA_019802435.1 Corydoras maculifer
TGAATAATTTTGCACATCGCACTTTTCAGTTTTTTATTTGTAAAAAAATTGTTGATTCATGTATAACTTTCATTCCACTTCACAATTGTATACCACTTTGTGTTGGTCTTTCACATTAAATTCCAGTGAAATATATTTATGTTTGTGGTTGTAATGTGACAAAATATGGCAAAGTTCAAGGGGTATGAATACTTTTGCAACCCACTGTATATATAAAATAAAAAAGAACTCAGCTATAAGTCAATTAAATAACAAATTATTAAACTTTTGCCTTAAATCATTATTAATCTGATGTTTCCCTCACTGACAACACTGAGAATCTGGTATAGTAATGTCTTCCACAGTGTTACAGTACAAACAGAAGAAACTCTAAAGGTGTCCTATTAATACCTGTTCACTATTTCAGCATTTTTAATTCCTCAATTCACAATACAGATGCTGCTTGCATCCCATTCCAAACAAATGCAGCTAGAAAAGCATTAATAAGGATTTTGTAAACTCCGCATCCGACCTGATGTAGACGTCGTGCGATGGGATGCTGTCCCGGAGAAACTGGAACTGGTAGAGGTAGAGAACGATGAGGTGACCAGCAGAGAAGATGGCCATGAGCACACAGAGGCAGCTGAAGAGTAGTGTATCGAAGGTCCGGCAAAAGGACCACCATGTACATAATGCCAAAAAGGTGAAGAAGTAGACTGCTGAGGTTAGAGAGGGCAGCATCATCCCTGTGAGAAGAAGGTCAAAGAGTTCAAGCAAAAAGAGCATTCAAAGAAAAGTACTATGTGATATACAATACATTATTTTAATTCATATATATATATATATACAGGCAGCATGGTGGTTTAGTGGTTAGCATGTTCTCCTCTCAGCTCTAGGGATTCCTGGTTCGAATCCCAATCTAGGTGGAGTTTCCATGAACTCCCCGTGTCCGTGTGGGTTTCCTCCGGGTTCTCCGGTTTCCTCCCACAGTCCAAAAACATGGTTCAAGGTCAACTGAATTCTCCAAATTGCCCCATATAGAGTGTGTCTGTGTGAGTGAGTGTGTGCCCAGCGATAGATTGGCATCCTGTCCTGTCCTGGGTGTATCTGCCCAGCGCCCGAAACGTTCTCCCCTGGATGGGCATTAGGGAACGACCCTAATATAGGATAAAGCGGAAGATAATGGATGGATGAATAACTAATGAATTATCAAACAATATTAATGTAACAACAGTTTGAAAAATGTAATGTAAAATGTAATAAATACACTCATGAAAGGGCAATTTTATAAAGAGGACAGAGGGGGAATAAGGGATCTGGGCTAAAGCCCCTGATGTTTCTAGACCCTAAAAACGCCCCTGGGTACAACAATCACAATTGCTAACCATGGGTGAAAAAAGAAAGCATCTGATGTAAGAGCATGATTTGGTAATATGTGGGGCATTATGTTTTTAAGTATTAGAGCTGTACTGGAGGGCAGTGGTGTTTGTAGGTTCTCACCCGTCATTCCCAGCAGTATAGTCACCACCACCTTGCCTGCTGTCGTGATGAGATTACCGATGAGTTCTTTAACCTTGGATGCCACTCCTGCAATGATTTGCAGGACCCTCATCTTAGCACTCACTTTCACCTCCTCCTCCTCCTCCTCTTCCTCCTCCTCCTCTTCCTCCTCATCCAGACAATCATTTTCCTCATCGTCTGCCTCGTCTTCTGCATCAAAGTCCTCGTCGAACAGCATGTCATCTCCATCGTCATCGACAGGGCTCTGTTTTTCACTTTCATCCTGTCAACACATTTACAGTACATACAGCACACACTGTAAAGTCTTACGAAAACCATACATCTTAAATTACATTATCACATTGTTGTAGGCTTGTGGTTAAGGAAGCAGCCTTGTGACCGAAAGGTTTTTGGTTTCGATTCCTGGTTCCTCCAAATACATTGGCTAAAGTGCCCATAGGCAAGGCAGCTAACCCCAATTGCTCCCCAGGCGTCATATACAGGTGTCCAGTTGGGATGGATTGGAGGAGGACTAATTCCTCTATTGAAATGTAAGTGTAAAAAAAATAAAATAATAATAATAATAAATAAATAAATATATGTATAATATAAAGGCGGCACGGTGGCTTGGTGGTTAGCATGTTCTCCTCTCAGCAGTAGGGATTCCTGGTTCGAATCCCCATCTGAGTGGAGTTTCCATGTTCTCCCCGTGTCTGCGTGGGTTTCCTCCGGGTTCTCCGATTTCCTCCCACAGTCCAAAAACATGGATCAAGTCGATTGAGTTCTCCAAAATTGGCCCATATAGAGTGTTTATGCGTGCGTGTCTGTGTGAGTGAGTGTGTGCCCAGCGATAGATTGGTGCCCTGTCCTGGGTGTATCTACCCAGCTCCCGAAACGCTCTCCCCTGGATGGGCATGGGGAACCGCACCGCGACCCTAATAGAGGATAAAGCGGAAGATAATGGTTGAATGAATGTATAATATATGTAAATATATGCATGTCTGTATATATATATATATATATATATATATATATATATATATATATATATATATGTGTGTGTGTGTGTGTGTGTGTGTGTGTGTGTGTGTGTGTGTGTGTGTGTGTGTGTATGTATGTTTATTCATCAATCTATTATCTTCTGCTTTATCCCCTACTAGGGTCATGCCCATCCAGGGGAGAATGGTACGGGCGCTGGGCAGATACACCCAGGACAGGGCGCCAATCTATCACTTGGAACACACTCACCCAAGCAATTTGCATTATTTATAACACACACACACACACACACACACACACACACACACACACACACACANATATATATATATATATATATATATATATATACACACACACACACATGGTCAATTTATACATCATATGCATGTAGAATTATCTCATCATTTTCCACTTAATCCTATACTAGGGTCACTGGGCTGATACAGCAAGGACAGGGTGCCCCTCTATTGCTTTTTTTTTTTTGCTCTATTGGGCACACACTCACTCAACACAATAGAAGGGCAATTTAGATAAACCAATCCACCTTAAATCCATATTTTTGGAATGTGGGAGGAAACTGGAAAAACCTGGAGAAAACACGGTGAGAACATACAACTATGTCACAGTGGACCACTGGATGTCAATGGGGAACCTCCCTGCGACCCTAATAGAGGATCAAGCAAAATATAATAAATGAATTAATGAATATTGTTAGGGTGTGGGAGCTCAGTGGTTAGGGCTATCAATCTGAAGGTTGTGCGTTCAAATCCCAGGTCCACTGAAGTTACCCATCCCATGTGGGTCCTTGAGCAAGGCCCTTAACCCTCATTGCTCCAGGGATGCCGTATAACCATTTTACGATAGAAATAGATTGGGAACCAACTTTAAAATTAGTGTAGCTAAATTAATAAATCCTCCGTCCAAGTCAGTGAATGGCATAGCGCTGTAGGTTTCAACATTTGGTTCACACACAAGCCTTTAATTACTGTTTGCTACATAAGGATGTATATGAGATTCATCTGAATCTCTTGGCAACAACAACACAAAGCACATAATAAACTAAACAAGATCCTAACTGCTCCAAATGTGTGGCCTGGAGCACAGGAACCGGCACCCTGTTAATGTCAGCTTTTGTTTACCCCATGTGCTAATGCTTAGCCTACTGATTAAATATCACCGGCTGCTGTCCTGCACGCCCACATCACGCACTACCTGCAACATCAGTGGCAATTTAGTCAGAATTCAGATTTCCTAATCTGTGACGGAACAGTGAAAGTTCTTTAGAATGGAAATGATTTATAGAAATAATAGCAAAAACAGCGGCATGGTGGCTTCGTGATTAGCATGTTCTCCTCTCAGCACTAGGGATTCCCGGTCTGAGTGGAATCCCAATCTGGGTGGTGTTTCCATGTTCTTGCCGTGTCCACGTGGGTTTTTCTCTGGTTTCCTCCCACAGTCCAAACACATGGATTAAGGTCAATTGAATTGTCTAAATTGCCCCATATAGAGTGTGTTTGTGTGTGCGTCTGTGTGTGTGTGAGTGAAGATAATGGATGGATGGATTGCAAAGACATTCATAAGATAAATTAAGCATTTCAGTTTACTCCTGGAATGTGTTTATAACTGTATCAACTTTTTAAAAGCCTTAAACAATAAAGGAATAGAATTTGTAGCATGGCGTACGAAATAAGGAGCAATCTGTTGTTAACCAAGATTCTTCTTTTAAGTACCTCACAAACCAAATCAAACACTCATTAGTATTTAAATAAACAACGCAAGTGAATATTAAAATGTTAACACAGCATCACAATATAAACGCTGTGTTATAAATGTATAGCAATCTGCTGGATTCAAGGTGAATTGGGAAGCCCCATCTAAATTTCTACTATATAGTGTATGGATTTAAGTTTAAATTCTAAATTAAAGTCTAAATTGCCGCATATATACACATACACATACACATATATATATATTCCATCCATTATCTTCCGTTTATCCTCTACTAGGGTCGTGGGAGGTTTCCCATGCCCATCCAGGAGAGAAGGTTTCGGACTCTGGGCAGATACACCCAGGACAGGGCACCAATTTATCACTGAGCACACACTTACTCACAGACGCACACTCTGTATGGGACAATTTGGAGAATTCAATTGACCTTGATTCATGGTTTTTTGTTTTTTTTTTGGACTGTGGGAGGAAACCGGAGAACCCGGAGGAAACCCATGCGGACAATGGGAGAACATGGGAATCGGACCTCTGTGTAGCTCAAGTTTAAATTCAAGTTCGCAACGATAGTGGCGATAAAAAACTCCCTGTTAAATTCATTTTTAAGGGCCAAGGTTCAGTGGGGGACTTAAGCAGAAGTCCATGTAGTCCATATATTTAACATTGTGGAGACCAAAATCACACTAAGTGAAGACATATGATAGTAATTCTTTTGGTTTAGTTAGTCTATGTAAGTTTCACAGTGTGTGTGTGTGTGTGTGTCTGTGAGTGTGACATGCTAAACTCAAGCTGTATTTCACCTGCTCCTCTTCTTCGAAGTCCTGGTTGTATTGTGCCATCTCCTCCACAGGCCTCTTCTGCTCTAGACTTCGACACAGCAGCCAGGTGCCCAGCCCTGCCAAGAACATGCCAATGTCTGGGATGAAGACGCGGATTCCGTTTCCAGCATCTGCCTCTTTAACACTGCGTAGAGAAAGAGCAGGTAGTGAAGTTAGTTGAAAAGCACCGTGATCCTGCTGCAGAAAACACTTCTGTTTAAAACCAGAACGACAAATTAGCTTAAATCTGATTGGCTGAGCTGTTTGTTGTGCAGTTGTGCTTATGAGCACTAATACAGTATCCTGTTACTCAGTGATCAGTGTTCACTTTAAAAACTGGCCTATATTACCTCACGGATGACAAGTTTATTAAAGTTTTTGTTTTCCAAAAATGTATTTATAAATAAAACATATATGTTTTTTTTATTATAGTGTGTTTGTAACCCTTTTGTAAAAGCAATAAGGCACTCAAGGCTGTGTATTATTGTAAATAACTGCGCTAAGCATCAAGCCTAAAACACCTCTTTCACGTGATTTATTCACAATAATGCATAAATGTTTTAATATATATAAATACACACTACATAGTTTGGCAGATATACCCAGAACCAAACGCCAATCCATCGCTGGGCACACACTCCTTTACACATACACACTCTATATGGGACTGTGATTTTGAGACTGTGGGAGGAAACTGGAAAACCCGGAGGAAACCCATTTGGACATGGGGAGAACATGGAAACGCCTCCCAGATTTTGATTCGAACTGGAAATCCCTGATGCTGAGAGGAGAACATGCTAACCACTAAGCCACCATGCCACCAGATCAAAATATCCACATCCATCCATCCATCCATCCATTATCTTCTGCTTTATGCTCTACTAGAGTCGCAGGAGGGGTTCCCCATGTCCATCAAGGGGAGAACGATTTGGGCACTGGGCAGATACACCCAGGACAAGGTGCCATTCTATCACTGGGCACACACTCACTCACACATACACACTCTATATGGGGCAATTTGGACAATTAAATTGACCTTGATTCATGTTTTTGAACTGTGGGAGGAAACCGGAGAACCTGGAGGAAACCCACGCGGACAAGGGGAGAACATGGAAACTCCACCCAGATGGGGATTCGAACCGGGAATCCCTAGTGCTGAGAGGAGAACATGCTAACCACCAGGCCTTCATGCCGCCAGATCAAAATATGACAAATAGAACAAATTAAAACTGATCACATATTAATTAGGTGTAATTATCATAGAATTTAAATTGATCTTCAACATCATGAGAAGCAAACCAGGAGCAACACCAGTAATTCCATACGAATTCATGCAATAAGGTTCTGCCATTCGATAAGCTGCAGGCTTCACACAGGTTTCTTAAATCTCTAATGTAATCCAGGGCTGAACAGGGCACACCTTTCCCACTAACGGGGTTAGAGCTCTGGTTAAACTAATCCCAGTGCTATATTCGTATCTCTGATAATATCCTTTGCTATTATATTACAAAATACATAAATTAAAATTCCTAGACTCCCTTATGGAACATAATCTGATATAAATCGACTGGTAGTGGGGCCCCCTGCTAAGTCTTGGTTCTTGGCATCCATCTTATTTTAACTACGTTTAGTGGACTCTACTCATTAACGTGCATTTGAAACATACGCAGTAATTTGATGATGCAATCATACAGTACAAATTATCTTATGAATTAGATTATATATGCATTTACAGATCCATACAATGCAGATGTTCTCAATAGATCACAAGGTTGACATTTAAGGAATAGTTTCAAAGCATACTTTTGACTTATGGCTTATTGGTTAGCACGTTCCCCTCTCAGCGCTGGGGATCCAGGTTCGAACCCTAATCTGAGTGGAGTTTCCACGTTCTCCCCTTTTCTACGTGGGTTTCCTCCGGATTCTTCGATCCACAAACATCTATCCATTATCTTCCGCTTGTCCGGGGTTCAGGTCGCGGGGGCAGCAACTCAAATAAGGAGACCCAGACCTCTCTCACCCCAGCCACCTCCACCAGCTCAAATGGGGGAACCCCGAGGCGTTCACAGACCATCCGGGAGATATAATCTCTCCAGCGTGTCCTGGTGGTCTGGTCCTAGTTGGACTTTCCTGAAACACCTCCCTGGGGAGGCGCCCAGGAGGCATCCTTGCCAGATGCCCGAACCACCTCAACTGACTCCTTTAGATGCAGAGGAGTAGTAGCTCTACTCCGAGTCTCTCCTGAATGACCGAGCGTCTCACCCCATCTCTGAGGGAGAGCCCAGATGCCCTGCAGAGAAAACCTATTTCAACCGCTTATATTTGCGATCTTGTTCTTTTGATCATTACCCAAAGCTCATGACCATAGTTGAGGGTAGGAACGTAGATCGACCGGCAAATTGAGAGCCTTGCCTTATGGCTTAGTCCCCTTTTCACCCCAACAGACCAAAAACATGGATTCAAGGTAAATGCTAAATTGCCCCATAAAGAGTGTTTCTGTGTGTAAGTGAGTGTGTGCCCAGTGATAGATTGGCGTCCTGTTCTGGGTGTATCTGCTCAGTGCCCGAAACGTTCTCCCCTGGATGGGCATGGGGAACCCCCCACCCACAAGCCTAGTAGAGCATAAAAAAGAAGATTATGGATGAATAAATTAATTAAGAGATGTATTCTCTCTACTAAGGCAGCTCAGTGGTTAGGGTGTTGGGCTATCAATCTGAAGGTTGTGGGTTGAAATCCCAGATATACTGAAGTTACCAGTGTGGGTCCTCGAGCAAGACCCTAAACCCTCATTGCTCCAGGGATGTTGTGAATAACCCTGTGCTCACTTTGTAAGTCGCTTTGGATAAAAGCATCTGCTAAATGACCAAATGTAATGAAATGTAACCATTGATTTAAGAATCTCGCCTTAATAGAGAGTCTCCCATCATACCCCACATGTAAGTCCATAAGTCTCTATTTGCAAAAAGCCCACCGAACCCCCTGTTCATTCCTGGAGGTCCTGTGAACAAACACATCTGCGATGATGGAAAGGGGGAAAGTTTCAGAGAATGCAGATTTTTCCAGCAGCATTTTCCAGCTTGAGCTTCTCACACATCTGGTCCTGGGTACAATACTTGAGTTTTATATGCACCTCCACCCAGTTCTATAAAATCTGCATTTCCACATAGTAAAAAGGATATGAATATTTCTCATTTAGCAGAAACAGCTGAGTTTACAATGGAAATAAGGTTAATTGTTGTACTATGTATAAATTATGTCTTCAAAACACCTTTCTTTATAGATCTATAAAAACCTGTTTATAAGATTGACTTGAAAAACAAGCCGTGAGTTTGGTCGGCGACGGCAGGTTTAAACTCTGTTATTTTGATGCAGGAGGGTTTGATCGTACACTGATATTTCATTCATTCATTCAGTTATCATTCATTCATCCATTATCTCCCGCTTTATCATATATTAGGGTCGCGGTGGGGTTCCCCATGCCCATCCAGGGGAGAACGTCTCAGGCGCTGGGCAGATACACCCAGGACAGGGCGCCAGTCTATCGCTGGGCTGATTCAGTTATCATCTTCCATTTAATACTCTAATAGGGTCGCCGAGGGGATCCCCATGCCCAGCTAGGGAACAAGGTTTCAGGGGATGAACCAGCACAGGGCATGAATTCATCACTGGGCACATACTCACTCACACAGACACACACACAGTACACAGTATAGCAGCCAATTCACCTTGAATCCATGTTTTTAGACTGTAGGAGGAACCCAGAGAACACGAAAAATCCATGGGGACACTATGAGAATGCAGCGCTGAAAGCCGAAAGTGCAAACCACTAAGACGCCCTGCCGCCCGATTTTAAAATCCTATTAATTTAAAAAGAAATGCCTTTATCTTTGCAACTCAGTAAAATATTTTTGGAATAATCTCTAAGCATTCTAGTCCAACATTAGTTTAAATGCATGAGGAACAATTTGACATCTCAGATATTTATTACAGTTTATAGCTTTATCATAACATCACTGCATCTGGGTGGAGTTTCCATGTTCTCCCCTTGTCTGTGTGGGTTTCCCCGGGTTCTCTGTTTTCCTCCCACAGTCCAAAAACATGGATCAAGGTCAATTGAGTTCTTCAAACTTACCCCATATAGAGTGTGTTTGTGTCTGTGTTAGTGTGTGTGCCCATTGATTGATTGTCACCCTCTCCTGGGTGTATCTACCGAGTGCCCAAAATGTACTCCCCTGGATGGGCATGGGGAACCCCCCGCGACCCTAATAGAGGATAAAGCAGAAGATAATGGATGGATGGATGAGATCACTGCTGATTTGAAAATTTAAGTTGTGTCCAGTTAAAGGCAAATTGGTATTTTTAACACAATAATGTATGATAGATGCCTCTTGTGTTTTTTAATGTTCCAAAGTACACAAAGTCCACTGACAGACACCCTTCAAAATGCACAGCTATGTGTCAGTTCTGCTATTTTTGTGTCAATACAGGAAAGCATCTTAAATGACCACAAAATTTTTTGAAGATTAAAAAAAAATAAATGTACTGATTTTAACTGACCATAAAAATATATATATATATATAAAAAAATAATCATTGCAGCCCTGGGAGCCGTATACAAGGCTGCCCACCAATACTGACACGTGCTCATACCTGCAATTTCCCCCTGTGAACAATAAAGTATTCTGATTCTGACTTCACGTGTGTGTGTGTGTGTGTGTGTGTGTGTGTTTGTGTGTGTGTGTGTGTGCGCGTCACTGAATGAATGGGTCAAAAGTGGAGGACTGTGTGTGTAGAGTACAGCACAAGTACAGTAGGCAAATAAGTTCACTATCTCTTTATTCTGTATATTTCTAGTTGAATCAAACCCTTAATATAACCGCAGGGGCCAGGTTCTATGTTTTTATATTGTTGTGGGAAAATGCCCCAAAACACCCTGCAATTTTACCAGTCAGAAAAACAGTGGAGCCCTAAACAACTGGGGGGTATTCACCTCATAAAACTTTGAAAGCATTGCAGGAACATCTAATCAACACCTACAAAATGGATTCCATACTAATTAAGATCCTCTAAAGGTTTCCAGTTAAGTGAGCTTAAACCTGTCTCCTTTGCACAATAAAAAGAAAATGACCCATGAACAACACGGAACTTAGGTTCGTTTCCATCCTGAAGCACATTCGTTTCAATAGGCTGCCTCGTCACCTCCACACAGGACCACGGTATCTCTGTGTTTTGTCGTTTCACGTCCAAAAGAGCACACTTTAGACTCATCTCTCCTTGGCGTGCCGGATATAAATGAATTTGGCGGCTTGGTTTCCTCCCTCGTGTGTCTCCACATCAGGTTTAAGAGAGGAGAGGCATCAGCGTGCCTTAATGTCATGGCTAAATGCCTTTGTAGGAGTAACAGGTCAATTAGGGGCATAAACAATTTACAGTTAAGCTTCCTGCCATTTTGGACAGCTCTTCGCTCCCCGTTCTCAAATGCCCAGGCCAAATATCCAGACATGCTTCTGACATTCCCGCACTTACGAAAAACCACAACTAATAACATCACAGTCTCATGAGCACGTCCACACCTTCGGTTCTGCTCTGAAAAACATGGGTGGTCAAAAGCTGGGCCAGTGTAATTGGGTTAAGGCAACATTAGTTGGAGCCAAACGGTGTGACGGGCAGCCGGGGTTATAATGTTTCTGTTTGTCTCAGCATGGAGATGCTGGAGTCAAAGGTAAATGACTTAGTACGTTAAAAATAACACAATGGTCCTCCTCCCTTAAAGACATTGATATTCAGGTAAAGTATAAAAAAATTGTAAAGTGTTAAAATTTGTTTGAAAAAAATATAAATGTATATAGCTATATTAAACTCTACCTCAGACACATTTTTTATGTTAAATGTGCAATATCATTAATATTTTTGCTTTATAGTACTTTGTTATCATTATTATTGTATTTAAATCTACGATTCTTAAAATACGATACGCATTCTTGCCGAGAAGCAAGGTAAAAATTTAATTGCAACAGGACAACGTGCAAATGACAAAAAAAAATCTCTTCGAATCCATCCATGTATGTGTGTGTGTGTATATATACAATACACATATATAATATTCAATACACAATATATATACTGTGTGGACATATATATACATATATACACACACACACAAACACACACACACATACATACATATATAGTTCATCAAAAACAAATTCATCAACATCAAAATTAATTAATCATAAATACAACTCAACATCATCAGGATGACATTCATAAAAAAATAGTAATAATAATAAATAAAAAACCTATTATGTAACAGTCACAGGTGCCTGGGGCACCTATCCCTCATTTAATGGACTCATTGTCTCCGTTGGGTGATTGGTTTGTTTTTGTGCACGTGACTGGGTGTTTTTGTATTTAGTTTTCGTATACCCTCTCCCCCGTGCACGTCTTTGTTCGTGGTTTAATTCAGGTGTTAGTTCGTTTCGTTTGTTCCCCTTTTCTGATGGTGTCCCTACACCATTTTTAATGATAAATCCGTTTTATTTTAATTTAATTTTATTTGAAAAAATAATTTAATTTTTTCCCGCGTAGCCGATTCCTGGGAAACGCTCACAAGGCGCAAGCGGCGTATGCATTCCCCCCCGCGTAGCCGATCTCCCGGGGAAGTGTGAGCGATTTCTAACAGAAAGACGTGCCGAACATCTGGAGTGTTCCAAGCACCAGGGGTCGCCCTTCGTCGAGCCGGAGTACCAGGGGCCGCCCGCTGCCGATTCCGAGCACCAGGGACCGCCCGCTTCCGAGTCCAAGCACCAGGGGCCGCCCGCTGCCTGGCCCGGACACCGGGGGCCGCCCGTCGCCGTTCCCGAGTGTCAGAGGCCGTCCGCCACCGATCCCGAGCACCAGGGGCCGCCCATCGCCGACTCCGAGCACCAGGGTCCTCCCGCCGCCAACTCCGAGCACCAGGGGCGCTCCCCGCCTCGCAGCTAAAGGGCGCCAAGCCACGCCCCGCAGCGAATTGGCGTGCTCCATGCTTCGTCAGCAGGGGGCATCCAACACACCTTATCTCCAGAGGTACACCCCCCCCCCCCCTTCTCCGCAAGAACTTTTTTTTTCTCTTTCCTTCATGGTCGCTTCCCCCTTTTGCGCGACTGTTGAGGTGGGGGTATGTCATAGGTGCCCGGGGCACCTGTCCCTCATTTAATGGACTCATTGTCTCCGTTGGGTGATTGGTTTGTTTTTGTGCACGTGACTGGGTGTTTTTGTATTTATTTTCCGTATTCCCTCTCCCCCGTGCACGTCTTTGTTTGTGGTTTAATCTCTCTCCTTAAACTCTCCTTCCGCGTTCAAACATGGTACAACGCTGCGCAGTATCCCCGCGCAGGCTTTTATCCGTGGGAGCGTTTTGTCCGACGGACCGGCGTACGCATTCCTTCCCGCATA
This sequence comes from Corydoras maculifer, assembly GCA_019802435.1. Taxonomy (NCBI): domain Eukaryota; kingdom Metazoa; phylum Chordata; class Actinopteri; order Siluriformes; family Callichthyidae; genus Corydoras; species Corydoras maculifer. Next base: position 3,722,978 of record JAFMOD010000781.1, read on the forward strand.
GCCGATATCCCGGGAAAGAACGAGCGATCGCCAACAGTAACTAGCACGGAACAAAAATAAAGTGGTCACAGCACACTTGTGTTTTTATTTTGTCTTTACAGGGAAAACATAGTTTTATATTATATTTTGTGTTATAAAGAATAGTTTGTGTTGCTATTCCGCTAATAGACTGCGTTGTTTTTTTTTGTTTTTTTTTGCCTTTTTTTTCGAAAACAAAATGTTATTTTGTGTTTACATTTAATAATAATAAGAAATTGTACATTATTCCTATGATTATTGCATAATAATCGTAATAATCAGGATTATTTTACAGACAATAATCGTACCTTAAAAATCTATTATCATCTCGTGCCTAATGTAGTTTTTCTTGCCATTCCCAAATTCAGACTCGGTGTTATAACTTACTATAAACTTGCTTAAAAGTTGAAAAGATCACCCTCACACAACTTCCAGCCTGTAAATACCAAATCACAGCTGTTTAAACAGCTCAATGGTTCAGTTTATAGAACGAGGCAGTAGCAGAACATCCGATGCACCAGACATTGAATCCTTACTGTTAAACGTATAAAAAGCATAAGATTTTATCTATTATGCTTCATCTTTTTAACTTTATGTTTATTATGTAAATATATTTGGAGAGATCACAGTCTCCAAAAAACATGAGCACCAATATTTTATGTATTGTTAAATAAAAGTTTCCCAAAAAAGTTCAAATAACTTTATAGTAGAAAATGAAAATTTTTTATACCTTTCGAAGCCAATCTGCCGTATCGATTTCTCCCACGTTGAACCTGTTAAAAATAAAAAAGGTTTCAGAATTCACATCTCCACAGACCTACAGCTTTACAACATGTACACATTCCATATACAACCACAGGTTGTGAAACATCAGAGCTACACTCTGTAATCACACATACAGTGGGACAAAATATTCATTTATAATTTTACATAATAGTGGATTTTTGGCAGAACATGTCCAAGCTCTGAACTCAATCCATCCATTATCTTCTGCTTTATCCTCTATTAGGGTCGCGGGGGGGTTCCACATGCCCATCCAGGGGAGAACATTTTGGGCGCTGGGCAGATACACCCAGGACAGGGCCCCAATCTATCACTGGTCACTCACTCACTCACACAGACACACTATATATGGGGCAATTTGGAGAATTCAGTTGACTTGATCCATGTTTTTGGATTGTGGGAGGAAACCGGAGAACCAGGAGAAAACCCACGCGGACACGGGGAGAACATGGAAACTCCACCCAGGCTGGGATTCGAACCAGGAATCCCTAGCGCTGAAAAGAGGTCGTGCTACCCACTAAACCAGCGTGCCGCCAATACATTTGGTTGAATTTGTTCATATAAAGCTTTAAACTTTTTATTTTTACAATGGTTAATTGTCTCAAAGCAGCTTCAAAATCTTCAAGCTCAAAGGGCAAGTAGAAAAAAACACAATTTTTTAAAGGAAGAAACTTAGTGAGGGCCGAGGCACAGTGTGGGACTCAGGTGTAAAACAGTTATTCTGTACAGATTATTTTACCGGGAGGCACGGTGGTTTAGTGGTTGGCACGTTCTCCTCTCAGCACTAGGGATTCCTGGTTCAAATCCTAATCTGGGTGGAGTTTCCATGTTCTCCCCGTGTCCGCGTGGGTTTCCTCCGGGTTCTCCGGTTTTCTCACACAGTCCAAAAAACATAGTTCAAGGTCAATTGTATACTTAAAATTGCCCCATAAAGAGTGTGTTTGTGTGTGTGTGAGTGTGTGCCTAGCAATAGATTGGCAACCTGTCCTGGGGTATCCACTCAGCGCCTGAAACTTTCTCCCCTTGATGGGCATGGGGAACCCCCTGCGATTCTAGTATAGGAGATACGGAAGATAATGGATGGATGGATATATCAGGGGGCGGCACGGTGGCTTAGTGGTTAGCACGTTCGCCTCTCAGCGCTAGGGATTCCAATCCGGGTGGAGTTTCCTCCGGGTTCTCCGGTTTCCTCCCACAGTCCAAAAACATGGACCAAGGTCAAATAAATTTTCTAAATTGCCCCATATACTGCAGAGTGTGTCTGTGTGAGTGAGTGCGTTCCCAGTGACAGATTGGCACCCTGTCCTGGGTGTATCTGCCCAGCGCCCGAAACGTTCTCCCCTGGATGGACATGGGGAACCCCACCGCGACCCTAATAGAGGATAAAGCGAAAAATAATGGATGGATGGATTCAATCACCTGTGTTATAATATAACCCCCTAACATTCTGATAGACCGACACACAGCTTCTTAATTGAGGAACCACTGCACACGACAGTTCAAAAGTTTTCATCATGTTCTGCCAAACGTTGTTGTGTGCCTGATCCCTGTCCAGCTCCATGTCTCTTCTGTCTTGAAGTAACTAGTGGATGCAGGGAAGTGATAAAAATGACTGCGGTCAGCACAATGCACTCAAGCCTGAGATGGAATAGGAGATACACCACGGGCTCAGTGAGGCTTAAAAAAAATTAGCCGGTGCTTTAGGGCAGGTTCTAAGAATTATATTTGGGAGTCAGGTTCTTGGTGCTGTTCTTTTCTCAGATATCTTGGGAGCTACCACATCTGCAATGTTTTTGCAAACATTTCCTACTTAATGTGCTAATGGCTTATCTGGCAAAGTGCTGATAGAAAGCAAGTTCACTGACGAATAGAGGGAAAGGGTGTCATGTTTTCTTAAGAAGCCACATTGTGCAACACAATGTGTGAATAGTACCTGTCAAAAGTTTGGACATGCCCCCTTTTTCCACAGTTCCACATCCTGTAAAGCTGGACTTTGTAGTTCTACAATTCCAGACTGTAGTCCATCTGTTTGTGTTCTACAGTACATACTGTGTACGTCCCCTTTACTCTGTTCTAATGGTCAGAACCCCAATAGTAGCACCACAGAGCAGGGATTATTTGGGTGGTGGATTATTATATGGAGAAATAAAACTACAGCAGCACTGCTGCACTAACAACCCCTCACCACATCAGTGTCACTGCAGAACTGACAATAAACAATCCACCACCCAAATGATACCTGTTCTGTGACCAATAGAGAACAGAGAACCAACAGGGACTAACAACAACAAAGAACACAGATGAACTACAGTCTGTAATTGTAGAACTACAAAGTCCATCTATATGGTAATTGGATTTAAAACTTGTGTATGTCCCATTTACTCTGTTCTAATGGTCAGAACCCCAATAGTAGCACCACGGAGCAGGATTATTTGGTCGGTGCATTATTCCTATCCCAGCAGTGTCACTAAAGTGTTCAAATACAACTACAGCAGAACATTAAACAATACACCACCAAAATGATACCTGCTCTGTGATCCTGAGAAGTAAAAAAACAGAGATCCAACAGCAGACTAACAAACAACAGATGGACTACAGTCTGTAAAACGTATGTAAAACTACAAAGCCCATCTCTATTGTAATTGGAAGAAATAGACAAAATAAAATAATTACTTTGGCAATCAGGGCGGCACGGTGACTTAGTGGTTAGCACATTCGCCTCTCAGCACTAGGGATTCCCGGTTCGGATCCCAATCATGTTCTCCCCGTGTCTGCGGGGGTTTCCTCCGGGTTCTCCGGTTTCCTCCCACAGTCCAAAAACATGGATAAAGGTCGATTGAATTCCCCAAATTGCCCCATATAGAGTGTGTCTGTGTGAGTGAGTGTGTGCCCAGTGATAGATTGGTGCCCTGTCCTGGGTGTATTTGCCCAGCGCCCGAAATGTTCTCCCCTGGATGGGAATAGGGAAACCCCCCCGTGACCCTAATATAGGATAAAGCGGAAGATAATGGATGGATGGACTTTGCTAATCATGAACACAGGTTTGGAAAAGTAACAGAAAAATAATAACATGCCCAAATTATCTAAATTATATATATACAGTATGTGCTACAAGAAAACTGAAATTGACGTTGGTGAAAGAAGGGGGCGTGTCAGCATAAAACGTTAAACCGAAAACTTGACATTGATTATACACAGGAAATTAGGATTAACAGCGAACAAAAGTCAACAGAAGTTACGATAATGGTAATTATAATAACTCAAGAGTTAAAATACCTGATTCCCTTTTACACAATGTGACACCAGACAGAAATATTTGGTTATATATACATATATATAGACTCACAGTTGAAGCCTGGCTGAAGTCTCTTTCTGGCTAGCAGACTTTCCACAGTGATCTGGTAGATGATGTGAAACAGGAGGAAGGTCATACTGGAGAAGCATATAGATTTCAGCAAGCGTCCTGTATGGCCTGATGGAGACAAAATGACATCAGTATACTTAACTGCAGCCCAAAACAACTTATCAGATTCACATAATGGCTACCTGTTACGTTTAGAAAATTACAATCGAACAATAGTACATTAATGAAATGAAAGAAGCTTTTTTTAATACCAATACAATCAGGCATTCGGGATTATTGCCGAAGAATAAATCAGATTAACCAGGCTTATTAAAATAAGCACATCTGCCACAAGTACATCTGCTACAGGGTGCAGTAGCTCAGTGGTTAGGGTGTTGGGTTATCAATCTGAAGGTTGAGGGTTCAAATCCCAGGTCCACTAAAGTTACCAGTGTGGGTCCTTGAGCAAGACCCTTTACCCTCATTGCTCCAGGGATGCTGTGATTAACCCTGACCAAATGACCAAATTTAAGTCAAAGAAAATATTTTTTTCAGCCCGTAAGGTTGACTGCGGTAGTAAAGGGTCCCACAACCTTTAACTAGCTTCACAATATCTTTGTGCAGTGTTTTAAATGAGTGTAAATGAGCAGGTATCATCACGCTGATGTGGAGTAATTGTTAGAAATTGTAATGGAATGGAAGTTGCTAGACTAGGATTTTAAGCACATTTAAATTTGTGGGGTGTTAAATGGTTTAAAGCTGTGAGTATAAACAACATACCTGCATTTCAAACCAAATATTTTATATAAATGTATAAATTTTAAATAAAAAAAATCATTTTAAGTCAAATTGATTAGGACAATGTCGGAGGGCACGGTAGCTCAGTGGTTTGGGCGTTGGGCTAGTTCAGGTTGGCGGTTCAAATCCCAGGTCCACTGCAATTACCAGTGTGGGTCCTTTAGCAAGGCCCTTAACCCTCATTGCTCCAGGGATGTTGTGATTAACCCTGTGTTCATCTTGTAAGTCGCTTTGGATAAAAGCGTCCAATAAATGACCAAATGTAAATGTAAATGCAATGTGTTACTGTAAAATGTGGCTTAGGCGTTTTTCCTGCGATTATGTGGTGCCTGGTTGTGGTGTGTGTGGCATTGCCTAATATCCATCCATCCATTATCTTCCGCTTTATCCTATATTAGGGTCATGGGGGGTTTAACCATACACATTTCAGGGGAGAACATTTCGGGCGCTGTGCAGAAACACCCAAGACAGGGCACCAATCTATCGCTGAACATACACTCACTCACACAAATACACTTTGGAGAACTCAATTCACTTAAACCATGTTTTTGGACTGTGGGAGGAAACCGGAGAACCCGGAAGAAACCCACACGGACACGGGGAAAACATGGAAACTCCACCCAGATTGGGATTCAAACCAGGAATCCCTAGCTCTAAGAGGAGAACGTGCTAACCACTAAGCAACTGTCTTATTATTTAATTACCAAATTAGCGGTCCCAGCACTGAGCCAATAAAGTTATCAAAGGTAGGTCTGCAGTTGGAACCTGGGACATTAAATTTACATGAGTGTGCTTTTGCAATACCCACGCCCCTCTCGCATGTATTGTCATATTCAATGTGCACAGAGGGACTGGGTGAGCACTGCCGAAGGTACTAGAGTTCTATCGGCCATGCTGTGCTTAATAAATAGAGGAGCGAGCAGCTTTCGGTAAGCAACAAAATGTGCTGGCCACCAGGGAGCGTTAACCTATGCCTGCAATTCCCGCAGGCGGTGCATTATGGAGCCACCAACAGCTTTTATCTGAGGTGGTTGGGTCCGGGATACCCAAACTTTTATACAAGCATGCCGTGCCCTGCAGCATTATAACTGATTATAAATAAATATATATATATATATATATATATATATATATATATATATATATATATATATAAACAGATTATTTGGAGCATTTGGGAACACCTTCTATGAATCTGGTATTCATAATGCATTATAAGTGCATTTATTAAGCTTTATAAAGTATTTATAACACTTTATAACATTTGTCATAAACCTTTGTTAATGCCCATAGATAATCATGATCATAGTCATAAATTGTTATAATATATAAAATATGACATAAGGCATTATAACACATAAGTGACATATGAACTTATTTCAACTTTTAAGTCTTTGGATGTTTCGACATTCTTACTTAAAACAAGATGATTACACTTAAAGTCTGTAAAGAGCATTTATAAGCTTTTATAATTCATTATGTACTATGTATGCAATCTCTTTCAAAGAGGTAATTATGCCTTTAAAGAGAGCTTATAAGCTATTATAAACAGTTATGAGCACCTATAAAGTAATTTTTAGGAAAAGTGTTCATTAAACACAAACTTTATACAACTTTATGTCACTGGTCTCTATAATAAGTTGATGAACAGTTAAAATGTATCATTTATAATGCATTATGTCACTTTGCATTATAAAGTCTTATGGCATGTTCTTATAACACTTTATGAGTGTGATTATGTACATCTATGGACATTAACAATGGTTTATTTATAAAGCTTTATAAATGTGTTAATAATGCATTATGAATACTGGATTTAGGTAAAGTGTGACTGAATTGTTTTTTGATGGGGTCTCTTTTAGTCGCTCTGGTAATGTCTGCAGAGTTTACAACTGTATCAGTGAATTACAACTACATATCTTTATTCATAAGTATACAGTATTCCAGCCATGTTATGTTGCGATATGAGTGACATTTAAGATGTAGACACAAAAAATGGATTATTAGGGCAAAGAAATGATTCATAAATTAATCATGCACTTGTTTGTCAACAGGAGGGTCAGCACCGACATGCCACGTACTGACTAAATAATTCATATGATTAATGATGGACACAGAAATGAATTTCGTGTCATTGAAACATATGTGAGCCCGGGTTCATTCTTTACACACAGAATGCCCATTCAACAAAGATGTCCCATGGCAAATTGTCTCATCACCTACACAAAACAGATGCTTCAGCCTCCTGTGATAACAGTCATTTATCAGATTGCTCTTACATAATTCAGTAAGCTCACACTGACACTCAACACTGCCATGAACTGTGTGATGGTCTTTGGTGAGGTGTGGAAGCTCTTAATTAAAAATACAACTAGCCAGGTTTTTAAAAATGCACTTAACTGAACTCACTGACAGCCGTTTAGTTAAGTTTATATCCAGAAAGATCTAAATTTACAAATCCGGATTTGATAACGTGAACATTTTTTAATTCTGTCTTTATTACGTGTATATATATATATATACACATACACACACACATATATGCACACACAATACAGTATATATAAATATTGTCTCTATAGAGTGTGTGTGTGTGTGTGTGTGTGTGTGTGCCCAAATCCCTCCCCACCGTGACCCTAGTAAATTATTTTGCGGAAGATGAGATAATTTTATGCCTACATAGCGTTATAAAGTAGTTAACACCGTAAATCGTTTGCAGTGAACACCAATGTATGTTTGATGTCTTGAAATACTTTTTTAATAAAGAGTATTAAAGCACAGCTGACCCATGCACCGCTCAGTTTATTAGTGTTTCCCACAGTTTAAAACCATAAAATCCATCAGTGTAGAGTACTACAGTGGGTACAATAATGGTCCATTATCCCTTCCGCTCTTTACGAGAGCAGTAACCAGCTTAAATATATAATCAAAAACAAACGGTAAATACAACTAGATTTCTGCAATATACAAAAGCTTTTTGACCTTCTTTTTTTCACCCCACACTTTCTGTCTGTGACTCTTTCTGTCTGTGACTCTCTTGTACAAATTTTCTATCTATCTATCTATCTATCTATCTATCTATCTATCTATCTATCTATCTATCTATCTATCTATCTATCTATCTATCTATCTATCTATCTATCTATCTATCTATCTATCTATCTATCTATCAAACAGGTGGCTTTAATACAGGTAATGACTGGAGGACAGAGCAGCCTCTTAAAGAAGAAGTTACAGGTCTGTGACAGCCAGAAATCTTGCTTGTTTGTAGGTGACCAAATACTTATTTTCCACCATTATTTGCAAAGCAATTCTTTAAGACAATGTGATTTTCAGTATTTTGTTTCTCAGTTTGTCTCTCATAGTTGAGGTCTACCAATGATGTCGATAACAGGCCTCTCTCATTTTTTTAACTGGAAGAACTTGCACAATTGCCCGAAATGTTATGCATGGATGGGCATGGGGAACCCCACCGCGACCCTAATAGAGGATAAAGCGGAAGATAATGGATGGATGGAACTTGCACAATTGGTGACTGACTAAATACTTTTTTCCCCTTTTTTCCCCCACTGTGTATATATATATATATATATATATATATATATATATATATATATATATATATATATATATATATATATATATATAAACAGCTCATAGTGCATACACAGTATGTTGTATGTCATTTTTCTTCTTTTTCTTATGCTTGTAAAATAATCTGGTATTTCACAACCACACGAGACTCCAGGTCTACGAGACACTATGCAGGAAATGCATTTCCTTTACAATAAGGCCAGTTCTCTTTAACTATTAATGAGAGAGTAAGTGGTCCACTTTAGAAACTCATCCTCCTCTGTTTTCCCCTGAATGCATGAGAGCCAATTCCGTATCTGTGCCCTTTTTCTGACCCATCTGACCACGGCAACTTTTAGTAAACCGCACTGTCTTTTACTGCTGCTACAAGTTCTCTTTAATAACTGTGGCCTTGGTGGTAAACACAGATCACTCAAATTTTTTATCGTTACAATAATGTGTATACTTATAGGCTGTTAAAAAAAAAACAATATAAAATATTATACAACTCAAGTGAGAGGGGGAGGGGGTCCAGAATGGATGCCCTTCAATAAAGAATGAAGTATTGGTCTATAGAAGTCAATAGAACTTCCATCCATCCATTATATTACACTTTATCCTCTACTAGGGTTGCGGGGCGGTTCCCCATGCCCATCCAGGGGAGAACGTTTCGGGGGCTGGGCAGATACACCCAGTACAGGGTGCCAATCAATCATTGGGCAACATTCACTCACACAGACACACTCTATATGGTGCAATTTGGAGAATTCAATTGACTTGATCCATGTTTTTGGACTGTGGGAGGAAACCCATGCAAACACGGGGAGAACATGGAAACTCCACCCAGATTGGGATTCGAACCAGGAATCCTAGTGCTGAGAAAAGAACATGCTAACCACTAAGCCACTGTGCCGCTGTGAGAGCTACCTTGTCTAAAAAATAACTAGTTAAAAAAAAACAAAAAAAAAAAAACACCCAGTCTAATGGTAAAAGTAACAGAATCTTGACCTTATGTTTGTATTGTGTATGTTCACACAAAAACTTCATAAAGTCACATTAATAAAATTAGTTGACTTAAGTTCTTTAATCATTTTTGCATTTTGCAATGATTTCCATATATTTTAGTCACAGTCTGATTTATCATTCATTAATCACGGAATGGGCAGCACGATGGTTTAGTGGTTAGCATGTTCTCCTCTCAGCACTAGGGATTCCCGGTTCGAATCCCAATCTGGGTGGAGTTTCCATGTTCTCCCTGTGTCTGTGTGGGTTTTTTCCGGGTTCTCCGGTTTCCTCCCTATTATTAATGTATAATCAATGAATTGGTCTCAGATCAGGGCACCAATCCATCGTTGGGCACACTCACTCACAATTTAGAACATTAAATTGACCTTGATCCATGTTTTTGGACTATGAGCGGAAACCGGAGAACCTGGAGGAAACCCACACAGACACAGGGAGAACATGGAAACTCCACCCAGATTGGGATTCAAACCTGGATCCCTAGCACTGAGAGAACTAAACCAATGTGCCGCTGAAAGCTGATGAAATCTAGCTCACTTTACACGTTTATGTTAGCTGTAAATTTATTATTAAAGCTCTGTAAGGTATAATGTGTCGACTCTTTTGTCCAGTTGGTGCGTTTATAAAGTGAATCATGTCCGTCAATAAATAATAAAATACACAGGGAGGTGAAGTAGCATTTTAATCTGTATGTACTCTACTGTATACTGACTGATATATTCAGGAAGGTAAATGAAATCTAAAGTGCTTTTGTGTTTTATTTGTCTCCTCACAGAATCAGTTAAACATGTTGCATTTTATATAAATGTCTTTAATGAGAGGTGTGGATCTTGTTAAACAGACTGACCAATCGAAATCCTGATTACCCATTCTGCAACACTTTCCTTGAAATATGACCTCAGTGACTAACTGCTTTTCTGCCACTAGCAACTTTACATCAGTCCTGAGAAAGATGGAGTCTCCAGCATTTCCAATAAATAAATTAAATAAAATAAATATAAAAGCTCTTACCCTTCATGGTTTTGCTGGAAGGCTCGGGGAACAGCGGGATCAAAAGGAGGTAGATGAGGTAGACTAACGATAGACAATTGTACCTAAAAAGACATGCTACACACACACACACACACACACACACACACACACACACACACACACACACAAAGAACATTTAAAAACATTTACAAGTAACGTTGCCAATTACAAATATTACTTTTATATATTTAATAATTTTATTAATATTAATTAATCTTCAAAGAAACATAATAATGTCCATCCATTATCTTCCACTTCATCCTCTATTAGGGTCGTGGGGGGGTTCCCCATGCCCATCCAGGGGAGAACGGGTGGGGCGCTGGGCAGATTCACCAAGGACAGGACGCCAATCTATCGCTGGGCAATAAACCTAATAATGTATTTTATTAAATTTACATTATTCATTTTGTTCTTTTGCTCTTTTGATGGCTTAGTGGTTAGCACGTTCGCCTCTCAGCACTAGGGATTCCCCGTTCGAATCCCCATCTGGGTGGAGTTTTCATGTTCTCCCCGTGTCCGCGTGGGTTTCCTCTAAGTTCTCCGGTTTCCTCCCACAGTCCAAAAACATGGATCAAGGTCAACTGATCAAGGTCAAATTGCCCCATATAGAGTATGTGTGTGAGTGAGTGAGTAAATGTGTGCCCAGCGATAAATTGGCACCCCCCCCCCCCCCGCAACCCTAGTAGGGGATAAAACGGAAGATAATGGATGGATACATGTCTGGAAGTGGGCGGCATGGTGGCCAGTTCGAATCCCAACCTGGTTGGAGTTTCCATGTTCTCCTCGTGTCCGTGTGGGTCCGTGTGGGCCACCGTGCCGCCTACTTCCAGACATGTATTTCATAATTAGAGCATATAGCCGATAACATTTCAGCTTAGATATGCAAGTCAGCTGCTTTTTATACTGCATTTCTACATAAAAAGATATTTTTAAAGCCATAAAATAGTTATTAACAGGTGGATTAATTTAGACAGAGCATTACTGAAGGCCAGGGTGTAATATGCACTGCACACCACTGGAATTTCATCCACACATTAATTTAAACCAATACACATAGTTATACAATAACGAACAAATATAACAGTACTGATACTGAAAGTCATGAATTCCTAGTGACTTGAATCCTCACAGTAATAATAGTGTTTAAAAGTTTTTGACACTCCAGAAACGTATTCAGCATTTCTTGACTCAATTGCGCAGTATTAAAGAGCTGCAGATTAATGCTTAACTGAACTGACAAAAAGCAATGTGTCATTTAGGAACGGACCTTTTGCTAGATTTGCTAATCAGGCTGTTATGTATTAAGACTTGGGGCTAAACTGCTGAGCTCGGGTATATTAAGAAGTACCTTGGCAGAGGTGAAAGTGAGATCAAATTTAGATAAAGGAACAAAACAATCTGAGCCTCAACATAAATCTGATTTTTAAAGGGTGGCCAGTCAGGTCCATTTTAACTACATTATGCTATTCCTCAGTTTAGAAACAACATTAAACACCTGGATAACAGTATTTGAACAACTGACCATATATATATATATATATATATATATATATATATATATATATAGCTGTCCATTTATTCATTATCTGCCCCTTAATCCTTAACTAGGGTTTGGGGTGGGGGGGGGCGATGTTTCAGGAACTGGGCAGATGCACCCAGGACAGGACGCTAATCTCTCACTATGCACACACAAACACACACACACTCTATATGGGGCAATTTAGAGCATTCCATCTACCTTGAATCCATGTCTTTGGACTGTAGGAGGAAAACAGAGAACCCTGAGGAGATGGGAATTCCAACCTGGACTCCCCAGCGCTGGGAGGCAAACATGTGAACTATATATATATATATATATATATATATATAAAAATCGGCCACGGGGCAGATAGACCCAGGACAGGGCACCAATCCATCGCTGGGCACACACTCACTCACACAGACACACTCTATATGGGGCAATTTTTAGAAAATTCTATTGACTTGATCCATGTTTTTGGACTGTGAGAGAAAACGGGAGAACCCAAAGTGTATTTTTCCATCGTTACGACAGCAGAGACACACTGACACGCCCTAAATTAAGCTGTGCAGTGTGCGGTTGGCGGCTTACTACAGATCAATAAAATAGGGCCGCGCTAATTAAACAGGTATCGCTTGTTGGTAGTTAATATTTTTCCAGGCCGTGTAATTGAGCTGTCTACATGAGATGAGACTGAATCTTCCAGAATTACACAGGGAATAGTAATAAAATGTTTTAACACCACATGATTATTAAAGGACTAGAATTAAAACAAAAATCAATGAGTCCAAATCCAAGACAAAGACACTGAGTTTAGCTGTAAGACCAGGATTAAAGTAGACTTAAATATCATCCGTTAAATGTCTGACTAATCCGGTGTTGAGATGATGGAGACAGATACTTTAACTGGGAGGGAGAGTGGTTGGATGGATGGATGGATAGGTGGAAAGGTTGGAGGGTGAATGGATGGGTGGGAGGGAGAGTGGATGGGTGGGTGAGTGGGAGAGTGGATGGGTGGGTGAGAGGGAGAGTGGATGGGTGGGTGAGAGGGAGAGTGGATGAATGGATAAGAGAGTGGATGGATGGATAGGTGGGAGGGTTTGACAGTGGATGGGTGGGTGGAAGAGTGAATGGATGGATGGATGGATGGATGGGGAAGTGGATGCATGGGTAAGTGAATGGATGGATGGGTGGGAGGATGGATGGAATGGTAAGAGAGTAAATGGATGGATGGATAGGTGGGAGAGTTTGAGAGAGTATGGGTGGCTGGGAGGGTGGGAGAGTGGATGGATGGGAAAGTGGATTGATGGGTGGGTGGAAGAGTGGGATGGATGGATAAATGGGTGAGTGGGTGGGTGTGTGGGTGGGCGATTGGATGGATAAGTGGAAAGGTTGGAGAGTGGATGGGTGGGTGGGAGGGTTGGAGAGTGGATGGGAGCGCGGATGGGTGGGTGAGAGAGTGAATGAATGGATGGATGGATGGATAGATTGGAGGGTTTGAGAGTGGATGGGTGGGTGGCAGAGAGAGTTTGAGAGTGGATGGATGTATGGTTGTATGAATGGATACATTATTAATTTGGAAATTCAGGACAGCCAGTATCTTTTCTATACTGGACTTACAAGGTGAGCACAGGGTTAATCACAACATCCCTGGAGCAATGAGGGTTAAGGGTCTTGCTCAAGGACCCACATTGGTAACTTCAGTGGACCTGGGATTTGAACCCTCAACCTTCAGATTGATAACCCAACACCCAAACCACTGAGCTACCTCACCAAATCCCGTATATAAGGCCAAAACCAAAATACCATCAAGTATTTAAAAATTAACAAAAAGTGGAGAAACAATGAGGTGTACCTGATGAAGTGACCAGTGACTATATGTGCGGGCTAATTAGGGTACACTTAAAAAGCTAATATATGCTAAATAAATCCAGCTCTTCAAAATGAGTGCTATACAATAACCAGCCATCGGCAAACTTATTAGAGAAGCATCCTGGTCTCCATTGTTGGATGGCTTTATTGTCATGGTTCAGAGACCTGAATAAAAATGCTGTGGTTTCTGATACGACACTCATGGGCTCGTCTTAACTACCGGGTTTGGTTTATTTGATTTATTGGATTGATTGTCGCCATTAGAAAAAGAAAAGCCACAGAAAAGTGTTTAAAAAATACTTACAGATCTAATGTTAATACAACAACTGTAGTGTTACTGCAAACTTCCATCCATCCATTATCTTCTGCTTTATCCTCTTTTAGGGTCGTGGGGGGGGGGGGTTCCCCTGCCCATCCAGGGGAGAACGTTTCGGGCGGTGGGCAGATGCACCCAGGACAGGGTGCCAATCTATCGCTGGGCACACACTCACACAGACACACTCTATATGGGGCAATTTAAAGAAATTTTAACCATGTTTTTGGACTGTGGGGGGAAACTTGCGTGGACACGGGGAGAACATGGAAACTCCACCCAGATTGGGATTCGAACCGGGAATCCCTAGCGCTGAGAGGAGAACATGCTAACCACTAACCACCGTGCCGCCCAAATTATGCCCTGACTTTTGATAATCTGGATAACACGTTGCAGAATGAGGCAGCTCATGCGATGCCTAGTTTATAAATCCACTGTGCACTTTCCAAAATGTGCAGAAAACACTAGATCTTAATTAATGGAAGTGCCATCGCTAAACAGATTAAAACTGGTAATTTAGACATAAAGTTGGGTTCAGGTTGTTCTCAGAGGAGGTATTTAAATAAACCCTAACTCCTGCATCACGACGGGGTCATTTTTTTAAGTTCATTCATTCATTAATTATCTTCTGCTTTATCCTCTATTAGGGTCGCGGTGGGGTTCCCCATGCCCATCCATGGGAGAACATCTTGGGCACTGGGCAGATACACCCAGGACAGGGTGCCAATCCATCGCTGGGCACACGTGCCGCACGGGGTCTTTTTTTTTTTATTAAAATATGAATTGGTTTGGGGCGGCACGGTGGCTTAGTGGTTAGCACGTTCTCCTCGCACTAGGGATTCCCGGTTCAAATCTCAATCTGGGTGGAGTTTCCATGTTCTTCCCGTGTTTGACTTGGTCTCCTCCAGGTTCTCCGGTTTCCCACAGTCCAAAAACATGGATGAAGGTCAATTGAATTCTCCAAATTGCCCCATATAGAGTGTGTTTGTGTGTGTGAGATTGGCGCCCTGTCCTGGGTGTGTCTGCCCAGCGCCTGGGACATTCATTCAGGAAGGAGGTATTACGGTGGTGGATGATTCTCAGTACTGCAGTGATGCTGACGTGGTGGTGCAGGTGTGTTAGTGTGTTTAGTTTATAACTACATTACATTTAAAACATTGTGAGATTTAGCTCCTCCTCTTCTTAGCTCTAGTGCGAGGGGATTTTGGTTTGATGGATGATGGGATTTTTTATTCAATGAAATACTTCTCCATGTAGTTTCTTAAATTCAAAATTCATGTTATTTTTTAGATTCATTTGCTCTTTATTCGCAGACTATGGTTCCACGAATCCCTGTGATTGGCCCCTGCTCATCTCCACAACAAAAAAGAAAGAAATAAAAAACGAATCATCAAATATTAAAGGTGTGTTTACGATAATGGGCAGCCAGATTTTCTCTCCTCCGATGCCACATTATTAATTCATGCGGTTAAAACGACTTTCCAGCGATTAATGGGAGATGCTCCACAGCTCGGCGAGATCGCTTTCTGAGGCAAAAACAGCAGACTTTCTCAGCTGTCAACTGATACATTATTGGCCTGCGCAGCTGAATGGATGTTATCTACAGAAAGCAGGGCGGGCAGACAGCGAACTGGAGTTCGACTGTTACCGGTGACAATTTTAATTCTCCTCCATTGTGGTCAACCATACATCAAATCAAGCCATCAAATATGGAAATTAAGGGAAACATTATCTCATTGATTACATTTACTTTTGAAATGAAGTGGATATTCGATGCCTGATGGGTTACAGGAACACACAGTATCAGCGTGCGGCTATATTGAATCAGACAGCATGACGGGGCCAGTTCAATAAGCGTGTCGGCTTTGCACTATTAGTAAAAACATTAGAGATCTCCCATTTGACTGCGCCGAACACAAAAAGCAATCAAACCTCGCTGCCATTTAGCCTGTATTTCAAAACACTCTGACAGGAAGACCCAATATGAGGATGTGCGTTAAACCACAGCAGTTCAGCATTCTGTGATTTTTTTTCCTCAAATTACATGACCATAGTCACCAGGTGATGTAAGGTGGTGCTTATCCGGTAAACGAGAGCATGTACCATGTACTCTGTGTACATAAGTCCAGCTGGACACACATAACCTTATACAATAGCCTGATATAATCAATACAGTTTGTCTAAAGTTGTATCCACCTACCACCGTAACACATTGTAATGCAGGTATGCTGGCCATTCATTACAGGATCACGATGATTAAAATGCTACAAAAACAAAATACAAAATAATCTTTCCTAATTTCTTAATCTGTAATATCATCACATAACAGTCACTGTCTTTGTTTTAAACATTTTGCCAGGTTTAATTTAACTGCATATAAACAGCACATATTTAACTGATGGCTGACGCTTAGTTTTTAAATCAGGTCTAAAAACTCATCTTTACAAATTAAATATGTGCTAAATATGTTGTTGCAACGTTGTATTTCACGATTATACTTTATTTTATCTGTCTTCTTACTTCTATGTGTTATATATATATATATATATAATTTTATTTATTTTTTTATTTTTTTATTACTGGTTTTGGTCGTATAGTTTTTAGGTGTTGAGTATTTGTATGTACAGCACTTTGGTCAATGAAGGTTGTATTTAGAGCGTGTAATAAATAAAATCTACTTACTTACATTAAATGATCACAAAGAAAAAAATTTCTAGTATTAATTATTGTAATGAATATCCATAACGAATGTTGATATACTATTAGTAAGTATTTAGCAAATCATTAAAAAGCAACAATAATATTTTTTGAAATGTATGTTAATAGAATATGTGTGAAATATAACCATAAAAAAATAAAATAAATTTATTATTATTTTTTTAAAAACACATTTTTTTTCTGTGGCGTCACTCTAAAGGATGGGTGTCGAAGTAAGTACTGACATCTGTATGAGCTTTCAATATTTTAATAATCATATTTTTAATAATATCCCATATTGAATTTAAAATGATTCATTCTAATCCCCTGAATCCTTATTCATATCCAGTTTAAATACAGTGTAAAAGAAAGAAACTGTAACAAACAGAGAGGCTGCCGCAGCAGCTACGGAGCAGCATGCACACCTACAGTGTGTACACAAGTGCAGCTGGACACACATCCATACTGAGGTGCAGTAGCAAGCGTTATTTTAAATATCTGTTCAAAACTAGAAAATATAAATAATAACCACTACAACATCATTTTAACAACAACAAAAAAAACCAACTCACAATAAAAGAGGTAGAGGTGTTAAACTAAACTTTACAGAGTTAAAATTATTCATCAGGGTGAAGCCTTTCAGCATGGGGCTGGTAATTAAAGCACATTTACTCCTAATAGCTCCCATAAAGTGCTCTATAAAGAAATGATGTCACCGTGAACCCCTTATATTTTGCTTAATGATCATTCTGACAGTCTGTAAAAGCTTAGAAACATAAACTGACAATATTCTAAAAAGTAGCCATGACATGGACATTATAAAACATATCTGAAGGACCACTAATGGGCATTTGGTTCAATATTTCTCTATTAATTAAAGGAATAATTATGACGAAAGTCAGATTAATTAATTGTCAGACATTTTTACATGAAACCAAACTGCATAACCATCCGACACCAAAGTTTAAAGATAAGATAAGCTAAGCACAGTCTGTAAAAGCTTAGAAATATAAACTGCCATTATTCTAAAAGGTTGCCATGACATGGAAATAATAAAACAGATCTGAACGACCACTAATGGGCATTTGGTGCTATATTTCTCTATTACTTAAAGAAATAATTATGACGAAAGTCAGATTAATTAATTGTCAGACTTTTTTTTTTACATGAAACTGCATAACCATCCAACACCAAAGTTTAAAGATAAGATAAGCTAAGACAGACCTTTATTTGTCCCACAATGTGCAAATCCACATTCTCAGCAGCAAGTTTTAAATCATTTTTATAATTTGAATAATTCTTTTTTGGGACAAAAGCCTTAAAATAAGTGGTTTGTGTTGTAGATTGTGAAAACTATTGCTGTTCTTGTGTAAGTGATGTTATTTCGGGACTATGGAGGAGGCGCTCATTCTGACAGTCTGTAAAAGCTTAAACTGACAATATTCTAAAAGGTAGCCATGACATGGAAGTAATAAAACAGATCTGAACGACTACTAATGGGCATTTGGTTCTATATTTCTCTATTAATTAAAGGAATAATTATGACGAAAGTCAGATTAATTAATTGTCAGACATTTTTTACACGAAGCCACACTGCATAACCATCCAACACCAAAGTTTTATGATAAGACAAGACAAGATAAGATAAGATAGACCTTTATTTGTCCCACAATGGGCAAATTCAGTCTGTAAAAGCAATATTCTAAAAGGTAGCCATGACATGGAAGTAATAAAACAGATCTGAACGACTACCAATGGGCATTTGGTTCTATATTTCTCTATTAATTAAAGGAATAATTATGACGATTGTCAGACATTTTTAACATGAAGCCACACTGCATAACCATCCGACACCAAAGTTTAAAGATAAGATAAGCTAAGACAGACCTTTATTTGTCCCACAATGGGCAAATCCACATTCTCAGCAGCAAGTTTTAAATCATTTTTATAATTTGAATAATTCTTTTTTGTGACAAAACCCTTAAAATAAGTGGTTTGTGTGGAGGATTGTGAAAACTATTGCTGTTCTTGTGTAAGTGATGTTATTTCGGGACTTTGGAGGAGGCGCGGATGCTTTTACGCGCGGCCCCGCGGTTCGGTGCGCACTTTGTTCGGGTTACTCACCCGCCGCCAGGCAGAAGGGCAGCAGCAGTCTGAAGATGAGCCCGCACACGACCTCGGACGCCATGGCCCGTCAGTGTTCTCCCCCAGCTTTCAGAACTCTAACCCGTGCTGCTGCTGCGGCTGCGTCCAGAGCGGCCGCTCCTGCGCTCTTCCCAGCGGTGCGCCTCAGCCAGCATCATGAAGGAGATGCCCAAACTCACCAAAGAAGCTCTTCAAAAGCACTCCCCCGTCCCAAAGTCGGAGTGACCTCCCAGGATGGACATTTCAACTTTAAAATCAACTTTTAATCACATTCTTCTCCTGGAGTCCCCATGCACTACCCTCTCTCCTCATCCACTGATGGAGTCATCAAGTTATCCATCTGCAATCTGCATAAACATCAAAGTCACTCAATGCAGCCATGGGATAGCAGCATGCCAAGTGGAAGAAAAGAAGAGAAAATAAGAGAAGACAAGTTGCTTTTTTCACCGGGATCCGTTCCAAACTCAGCGACGCAGAGCCGACTACAGCGCTCTCCCCATTACTTTTCACTCCAGTCCGATGGAGGGCGGGTCGACGGAGACGGCGACCAACCGGCGCGCCGGATTTCGAGCGCCCAGCCAATGAGACGGAAGGACGCGCAAGGCCGTTCATTAAAACGAGAGCGCTTTCTAGAATAAGGTTATTGTCTTCGTACCTGGATTTAAACCCGCTGCCGAAAATTTCCAGCAGACTTCAGGGTTCGGCTCTGTGTTTACCACAGCAGTGGTTTGATGGTTCAGCTCTTCTGCATGACTCACTGAACAAAAAAAAAAAAAAAAAAAAAAAAAAAAAACCCCCCCCCCCCCCCCCCCCCCCCCCCCCCCCCCCCCCCCCCCCCCCCCCCCCCCCCCCCCCCCCCCCCCCCCCCCCCCCCCCCCCCCCCCCCCCCCCCCTTTATCCTCAATTAGGGTCACAGGGAGGGGGGCAGAGGAGGACGTTTCGGGCGCTGGGCAGATACACCCAGGACAGGGCGCCAATCCATCGATGGGCTCACACTTACTCACACAGACACACTCTATATGGGGCAGTTTAGAGAATTCAATTCATCTTGAGGGTAGGACGTGTGCCTCTCAGCACTAGGGATTCCCAGTTTGAATTGCCATCTGGGTGGAGTTTCCATGTCCTATGTTTACATTTACATTGTCATTTAGCAGACGCTTTTATCCAAAGCGACTTACAAATGAGAACATTACAAGTCAGAAGCCATGAAGAAAACCAGCTATACTGTAAATTCATCAAACCTGATTGTTATTCGATGATGCGGCCCCTCCCCCACACCCTTTTTTTTTCTACAACAGGTATTTGTTAAAGAGATTTGTCTTCAAGAGTTTCTTAAAACTGTTTAGTGATTCTGCCTTACGGACAGAGTTGGGAAGATGGTTCCACCATTCTGCAGTGGTGAACGCCACGGAGTGAGAATTAGCTTCTCGGTAAGGTGGAATCTCCAGGCGGCAATCATCACTGGAGTGAAGTGAACGAGTCGGAGTGTATTTTAAAAAGATAGAGTGAAGGTAGGAGGGGGAAGATCCAGAAATGGTTCTGTAGATCAGAGTCAGTGACTTGTACTGTATGTTCCATGATAGTGCCTAATGGCGCGGTGGGCGGTGCGAGCTATCGCAGCGGCTCCCTCTGTCTCTGTCTATGGAGAGGAGGAACGTAATTTCGGTTCTCTGTATGTCCTGATATGCAGTGGAATTGACAATAAACCTCCTTAAATCCTTGAATCCTTCTCCCCGTGTCCGTGTGAGTTTCCTCCGAGTTCTCCGGTTTCCTCCCACAGTCCAAAAACATGGATAAAGTCAATTAAGTTCTCCAAATTGCCCCATATAGAGTGTGTTTGTGTGAGTGAGTGTGTGCTCAGTGATAGATTGGCACCCTGTCCTGGGTGTATCTGCCCAGCGCCCGAAACATTCTCCCCTGGATGGGCATGGAGAACCCCCCGTGACCCTAATATAGGTTAAAGCAGAAGATAATGGATGGATGGAATTAAACTTGATCCATGTTTTTGGAATGTGGGAGGAAACTGGAGAAACAGGAGAACCTGGAAACTCTATCCAAATTGGGATTTCAATCTATAATCCCTAGCGCTGAGAGGAGAACATGCTAACCACTAAGCCACTGTGCCGTCCTAAAGCATTACAGTAAGACAGATTTTGTCTCAGGTCCAAAAAACATGTTCTCTATTTAATACCCCGACACTACACAGCTGTTTACATTTGGTCCTTTGGTTATTTTGGACACTCCGGGATCTTCGGTTTCCTCCCACTGTTTAAAAACATGGATTTAAGGTCAACTGAATGCTCTAAATTGCCCCATATTGTGTGTGAGTGTGTATATGTCCAGTGATAGATTGGCGCCCTGTATAATTGCCCCATATAGTGGGTGTATCTGCCCAGCACCCGAAACGTTCTCCCCTGAATGGGCATAAAAACCCTTTTACCCAAGTAAATAATTAAGTGGAAGATAATGAATTTAGGACGGCACGGTGGCTTAGTGGTTAGCATGTTCTCCTCTCGAATCACCATCTGGGTGGAGTTTCCATGTTCTCCCTGTGTCCACGTGGGTTTCCTCCGGGTTCTCTGGTTTCCTCCCACAGTCCAAAAACATGGATCAAGTCAATTGAATCCTCCAAATTGCCCCATATAGAGTGTGTTTATGTGAGTGAGTGTGTGCCCAGCGATAGGTTGGCACCCTGTCCTGAGTGTATCTGCCCAGCGCCCGAAACATTCTCCCCTGGATGGGCATGGGGAACCCACCCCCCCACGACCCTAATATAGGATAAAGTGGAAGATGATGGATGGATAAATGGATAATGAATTTAGCAGATGTTTTTCTCCAAAGTGACTTACAAAGTGAACACAGGGTTGGTACACCATCGCTGGAGCAATGAGGGTTAAGGGTCTTGCTTAAGGACCCACATTGGTAACTTCAGTGAACCTGGGATTTGAACCGCCAACCTTGGGTTTTATACCTCTGAATATCAGTTTGACGTGCAAGTCAGGATTTTGATGCATTCACTTATATCAACACGGCTTATTAAACCAGGCTTGTGTAATGCAGTGTTTCCTTAATATTCAGCCATAAACATGATTGATGTTAAGGTGGCGGCTAATGGTCTTGCTGCCAAAGCAATATATAATGTCTTGTTTCTTTTGTATTATGCTATAACCTACTTAAGAATCACTTTTAGACATAAGGGCAATTAGCTTACTGTATCTAACCTCTTTGTAGCTTTTAGGGCATAACAACATCCTCACAACTAATAATAGCTCCACTTAGAAATAAAAACTTTTGTGTCTCTTTAGGGGTACAAGAGCTTGGTACTTATTACTGGGGCAGTACCAGTGGAGTTGGAAAGCAGGTATCGGTGGACCTGCCTATTTATCTATTCAGGCCCATGATGGGAAACATAAAAGGGGAGGGGGGTCAACCAATTGACTCGAGAATAAATTTTATATGGTTTTATTATTTTTACAATAATAGGTACAATATAATTAACTAGTATTATAAGGTTTTAGGTTCGAATCCCAATCACCACTGGGTGGTGTTTCCATGTCCCCATGGGTTTCCTCCAGGTTCTCTGGTTTCCTTCCACAGTCCAAATACTAGGATTCAGTGTAAATTGAATGCTTTAAATTGCCCCATATAGTGTGTGTTTTTGTAAGTGAGTGTGTCAAGAGTTAGATTGGCGCCCTGTCCAGAGAGTATCTGCCCAGCACCTGTAACGTCCTCCCCTGGATAGGCATGGGCATGCAGACCAAACCCCCCCCCACCCCCGTTGAGGATACAACGAAAGATAATGAATGAATGCAAGTATTATATGTTATGTATATATTGTAATCAACAGTACAAGAGTGTGTATTTGATCATTTCTTTAATTTCTCCATCTATACCCCCCTCCTCCCACGTCTGAAAAGAAAATGTGGATTGAGACTTCTGTGTAATTTCTATGTTGTTGATTTCAGAGATGTTAACAGTGCAGGCACAAAAACGAGACCAAAATCTGGCTCTCAAAATGTATGGAGTGGAGAGTAAGACAGAGCATGAAGAAGAGCGTGTGTGTGAGAGAGAGAGAGAGAGTGTGTAACAGAGGACATGGGCCATGTAGAGAAAAAATGATTTGG
This sequence comes from Corydoras maculifer, assembly GCA_019802435.1. Taxonomy (NCBI): domain Eukaryota; kingdom Metazoa; phylum Chordata; class Actinopteri; order Siluriformes; family Callichthyidae; genus Corydoras; species Corydoras maculifer. Next base: position 3,746,218 of record JAFMOD010000781.1, read on the forward strand.
ACATGTTCAAAACAATTACTGTAGTGATGTCATTCATAAAGCTACAGCCATCTCTATAATGAACCAACTAATAACCAAAAGTACAGGAATTTCATTTAGTGACACAATGATATATATATATATATATATATATATATATATATATATATATATATATATATATATATATATAATAACCCAACAAAGTCATCAAAGTAAAGTTGGCATGTTTATATATCAAAGTTTCATAATGCTGTAATGGTGCCATAATCATGGTGGCACGGTCACTTAGTGGTTAGCATGTTCTCCTCTCAGCACTAGGGATTCCTGGTTTGAATCCCCATCTGGGTGGAGTTTCCATGTTCTCCCCGTGTCTGCGTGGGTTTCCTCCAGGTTCTCCGGTTTCCTCCGGTCCAAAAACATGGATCAAAGTCAATTGAGTTCTCCAAATTGCCCCATATAGAGTGTGTATGTGTGCGTGTCTGTGTGCCCAGAGATAGATTGGTGTCCTGTCCTGGGTGTATCTGCCCAGCGCCCGAAATGTTCTCCCCTGGATGGGCAGGGGGAACTCCCCCCCAACATGTAAAACATTTCCTCTGTAATCTCCTAGTGCTTTGAGACGAGAGAATTATATTCATTTATCATCTTATTTACAGGCGAATTGATCAAAATGTTCGATTCGTGTTGTTGCTGGTAGGCCAAGGTTAATTGATTAATCACGAAAGTAACCATTTTGTAAGTCTTTAATTTACAGCCGCTTATAAAATGCCACTGAAGATTATAGGTCCCAGTTCCTGACCTTTGAATTTTAAGACGTGTCATTGTATAATCACACTCCACAAAGAGCCACAGATCTCAAAGCCTTCCTGTTAACACAGCTACTTTACAGAAAGCATTCCCTTCAGGAAACAAATGACCAGCAACACTGCTTGAGCGGCAGCAAAGAAATCAATACATAGCAAAGTGGCAGCTATTGATTGACGTTGATAGTTTTTAAGACTGTTCTCTAAAGGCCTCATGTTTATGACTAACAAACACCAGGAATCATCTTTTATCCATAATTTAAGAGAAGCTGAGCTCTCAGGTAAAACGACCACTTCTTCTACCACCAGGTATGTCTTCAGCCATTCAGCCTTCTCGTTATTCATCAAATTGATTCACTTTATTAATAACTTACAAGACAACTTTTAGTTTATTCATTCATTGTCTTCCGCTTTATCCTCTATTAGGGTAGCGGGGGGGTTCCCCATGCCCATCCAGGGGAGAACGTTTCAGGCGCTGGGCCGATACACCCAGGACAGGGCGCCAATCCATCGCTGCACACACTCACTCACGCATACACACTCTATATGGGGCAATTTGGAGAACTCAATTGACTTGATCCATGCTTTTGGACTGTGGGAGGAAACCGGAGAACCCGGAGGAAACCCACGCAGACACAGGGAGAACATGGAAACTCCACCCAGATGGGGATTCGAACCGGGAATCCCTAGTGCTGAGAGGCGAACGTGCTAACCACTAAGCCACCGTGCCGCCCCTATATATATATATATTAAAATAATATAATATTATATTATATTATTTTAATATATATATAATAATATTAAAAATAATATTAGTAATAATGTTAAAAATTGTTCTCGCTAAATGGTCTGTATAAGTTGTTGTATACTGTATATTGATGGCTGCTGGCTGCTCGATTTACAGACAATAAAGGTAATTGGTATCCCATTTTAAAAAACACTCTGATGCATGGTTGGCTGACCCTTGGTGGACGGAAATGAGCTTATTTATGTGCTGCAGTATGCATGCCTTTCCTGGACTCTCCCTGCCCTAAAGTATCCCTTTAATCATTTTCACCATCATATGTAAAACATTTATGATGTCAATGTCCTGTTAACCTCCTGGAGCAAGTGGTACCCATCATGGTCTCCATTACTGAAGCCTCTACATAACATGAAAATCTGCAATTAGCAGGCAGCTTCACAAAGCTTTTAGCAAAATTTGATGATACCAGCATCTTCCTGTAGGGTGCCACAAGCACACTTCAGCAGGAAGAGCAAAATGAGGTTTAACATGTAAAAAAACATGCATCCATCATCAAATGCGAAATTCAGCAGAAAACAATGCAACACATTCTCCTGCATTACAGTGTGTGTGTGTGTGTGTGTGTGTGTGTGTGTGTGTGTGTGTACCCAGTGATGGATTGATGGCTTGTTCTGGGTGTATCTACCCAGCACCCAAAAGGTTTGCACATGGATGGGCGTGGGGAGCCCACCATGACCCTACAGTAGAAGAGGATTAGTTGTCTCCCCAGCGCTGAAAGGTGTATGTGCTAACCCTCTACACCGCATTGTCACCCACTACTGGTTTCTTTCACAAATATTTATATATATATATATATATATATATATATATATATATATATATATATATATATATATATATATATATATATATATATATATATATACCCCCCCCCCCCCCCCCCCCCCCCCCCCCCCCCCCCCCCCCCCCCCCCCCCCCCCCCCCCCCCCCCCCCCCCCCCCCCCCCCCCCCCCCCCCCCCCCCCCTGAGGACATGTTTAAGTAAGTCATGTGTAATTGAATTATATAGCCATCAAAACACAAACAACTCTGTTGACTAGACAAAAAGTCAAGTTAGACAGCAAAACAATAATGTAATTAAACAGCAGTATTATCAATACTTTTAATGCACTCAAAGCTGGAGAGTGCAGTGAAATACCAAAATAATGCCTTATGAAGTGTCAGGTAACTATGTAAATATATTAAATATAAATAGATTCATTTATTTTTTATATTAAGATTGTTTTGTTGCTATCAAAACCTTAACACGGAGGCACATATTTAAAAGGACGTGCTTTTTAAAACATTAATATAGTACATCAGTGGTTACAATAAAAAAGTAATTCCCAACTGATATGAGATTTTATAGGTATATTGCTACCATCTAGTGGCCAATATTGTAAACTACACAAATATTTGACAATTAGTAAGTTAACTCTACTTGATCAAGATTATTAGCTGATCAGTTTCATTCATTGTCTTCCGCTTTATCCTCTATTGGGGTTGCCGGGGGGGGGGTTCCCCATGCCCATCCAGGGGAGAATGTTTCGGGCGCTGGGAAGATACACCCAGGACAGGACGCCAATCTATCACTGGGCACACACTTACTCACACAGACACACTCTATATGGGGCAATTTGGAGAACTCAATTGACTTGATCCATGTTTTTGGACTGTGGGAGGAAACCGGAGAACCCGGAACGTAACCCACGCGGACACGGGGAGAACATGGAGACTCCACCCAGATGGGGATTCGAACTAGGAATCCCTAGCACTGAGAGGCGAAGGTGCTAACCACTAAGCCACCGTGCCACCCCTGATCAGTTTCTAATCAGATCATTTAAAATGTTAACGAACTGATCTGCAGCCCGACGCACAGGCCCAAAAATTCTGAATGCCACATTCAGGGGTGGTGTAAGACACCACGGTGAAGTTAAAGGACCAAGCAATCATTAAAGCACAGTGAACGAGTCGGTTGTGTCTTAGACAAATAAAGTGATGGTAAGAGGAAGCAGAGATTGTCCCGCAGGATGGAGACAGAACCTTATACTGAAAGCAAGCAGCGACATGATACCAATAAACTGTGATGAGTAATGGAGTAACAAGCTGCAGGTTTGCAGGTTTGCAGCTGTAGAGGCTTGTATTATAATATTAATATTCTGTTTCTAGAATATTGTGGTCTCTAAACATGTCCAAACAGGCATTTAATCTGATTTTCCTGAATATTTGATTATTTATCATTATGATAAGGGTGGCACAGTGGCTTAGTGGTTGGCATGTTCGCCTCTCAGCACTAGGGATTTCCGGTTCGAATCCCAATCTGGGTGAAGTTTCCATGTTCTCCCCGTGTCCGTGTGGGCTTCCTCCGGGTTCTCCGGTTTCCTCCCACAGTCCAAAAAAATGGATCAAGTCAATTGAGTTCTCCAAATTGCCCCATATAGAGTGTGTCTGTATGAGTGAGTGTGTGCCCAGTGATAGATTGGTGCCCTGTTGCCCTGTCCTGGGTGTATTTGCCCAGCGCCTGAAACGTTCTCCCCTGGACGGGCATGGGCATTTTTACACTAAAAGAGGACATGACGACATCTCTTCACTCTATTGCCATCAGGACGGCGTTTTCGTGTCCTGAAGGCAAACACAGAGAGGATGAGGAGGGGCTTCTTCCCAATGGCGATTCGGACCCAGAACCAGGACTAAACGGACATAATCCCACCCACAACACCTTCATAACTCTGACAACTTTTAACCCTGCACTGCATTATTTGCACATAAAAGCACAACTCACTTTAATCATAACTTAAGACCATTTTAGTTTATTCCTGTTACAGTGCCATAATTGTACAGTTTCTCTTTTTTTTAATTTAAATTGCACAGTGTAAATACATAGTTCCATTTTATTTTATTTTTATTTGATCTTTATTCTATTTTTCTTATCCTTTTCAACAAATTTTAACTTTATGTGGAGATGTCAGGAAAGAATCTCACTGCTGGCTGTACCATGTATATCTACGCATGTGACCAATAAACCTGATTTGATTTGATTTGATGGAACATGCAGAAGGCTGTTGTTCAGAGGCAGAAAAGCCGACTTGTGTAATGACAATGTAATTGAGTTTTTTATTTTTTTATTTTATTTTTTTTAAAGTCCATCCATCCATTATCTTCCGCTTTATCCTCTACTAATGTCGTGGGGGGTCCCCATGCCCTTCAGGGGGAGAACGTTTCGGGTTCTGGGCAGATACACCCAGGACAGGATGCCAATCTATCACTGGACACACTCACTCACACAAACACACTATATGGGGCAATTTGGAGAATTCCATTGACCTTCATCCATGTTTTTGGACTGTGGGAGGAAACCCATGCGGACACGGGGAGGACATGGAAACTTATGGATTTGAACTGGGAATCCCTAGTGCTGAGAGGCAAACGTGCTAACCACTTAGCCCCCAATTGTTACATTTTCTCAATAATAATACATCCTACTAAATCCATTATCAAATTCCAATTCCATACAAATGCCCAGTGATAGATTGCCCCCCCCCCCCCCGCGACCCTAATATAGGATAAAGCGGAAGAAAATGGATGGAATTCTATACGAAGCTAATAAAAAGGCATTGGAGATTAGAGATGCTTGAAAAATAATACTGAGAAATTATTTAGAATACAAGACATCACTCTAGAGTGTCAGGGTTATCTAATACCTAAAGTTATAAATATGATAGGATGAGTGTGATGTGGCTAAAATTTTCACCTCATTGTAATATGATCTTATACTTTCATAAGGAAAAACAAAAGGCAATAAAATTAATTATTACATATGATCAGTTAAGGTAACCACTTTGTGAAAAAAGTGAAAAAATACATGGTTGTTTAAAACTAATACAATAAGGAACATTTTTTAAAGGGAAATCTGTTAAGAAAAGGCAACTGTGAGAAAAGGCAGTGGCTATGGTGAGTGGGGTCCTTAATGATGCCGTTGTCTGAGGAAATCTAGAGGCATCAAAAAGGACCCCACTCATAGCCACTGCCTTTTCTCACAGTTGCCGAGTGGAAGGAGGCTCAGAAGCTTAAAGACCAGAACCAGCCGGTTCAGAGACAGCTTCTTCCCTCAGGCAACCAGACTGTGGAACAGCCAGTAGAATAGTGTACTGCCCGAACTCGTACCACTTCCACCTTACATAAACACTGCACCTTGCTCTTTACGGGTCTATAACAGCACCCACAGATTTCTACATACACCCTCTCCGATTCCATTTCATTTAAATCTCCATACAATTCTTATATTCTAGATTTTAATTTTTATATTTGAATTTTATTGTAGGGGCGGCACGGTGGGTTAGTGTTTAGCACGTTCAGCACTAGGGATTCCCGGTTTAAATCCCCATCTGGGTGGAGTTTCCATGTTCTCCCCGTGTCCGCGTGGGTTTCCTCCGGGTTCTCCGGTGAGTGTGAGTGAGTGTGTGTCCAGCGATAGATTGACACCCTGTCCTGGGTGTATCTGCCCAGTGCCCAAAACGTTCTCCCCTGAATGGGCATGGGGAACCCTCCCCGCGACCCTAATATAGGATAAAGTAGAAGATAATGAATGAATGAATGAATTTTTTTTATACTTTTGAATATTCCTTTTTGCACAGTTGTGGGTACTTGCACGTAAGTCTTTCACTAATCCAGGGGAGAACATCTCGGGAGCTTGGCAGATACACCCAGGACAGGGCGCCAATCCATCGCTGTGCACTCACTCACACAGACACACACACTCTATATGGGGCAATTTGGAGAATTCAATTGACTTGATTCATGTTTTTGGACTGTGGGAGGAAACCGGAGAACCCGGAGGAAGCCCACACAGACACGGGGAGAACATGGAAACTCCACCCAGATTGGGATTCGAACTGGGAATCCCTAGCGCTGAGAGGAAAACATGCTAACCACTGAGCCACCTATTTACCAGTCAAATTGATTTAATAATCCAAGTATATTATTACAGTGTAAATTGTTAAACGGAATAATTTTGATTTCGGAAATGATTAGCATATTAACAAAGTGGGCGGAGTCTCGAATGCTGCAGCTTTTTACACTCGGGGGCGCTACTGCGCATGTCAGTTTGTGCGCCGAAGGGACGACGGCACGAACAGAGCGGGAGGGTTTAGTTTGGCATTAAAGTCTTTAAACGACATCGGCTTGCAGGATGGCGTTCGTTCTCCACCTTCTGCTGTTACTGTCCATCGCTCTAGAAGCTTCCAGTTCTTGTTACAAACCTATGAAGCTCAAACGCCCCTCCTTTGTGAGGTAAGGAAACATTTGAGAAGGTTGTTGTTATTTCGATAACGTCGACGACGCGGGATTTCCGTAAAAAAAACTTGTGAGAACTTAAAATTGTTAAACTAGTTAATTTTTATTGAACACGGTGATTTTCGTAGATTTTTTAGTCCCTCGTAAACCCCCTTAGACTTCTATAACGAGCGGCACGTATCACGTGACGGATGACTTTCGATTTCAACTCGGGATCAGCTGATCTAATGGACGCGGATGATTAATTAATCCCGGGATTATTACAGATTATTTACAATCACCACTGTTTGCATGTTCTCCTCTCAGCGCTAGGGATTCCCGGTTCGAATCCCCATCTGGGTGGAGTTTCCATGTTCTCCCCGTGTCCGAGTGGGTTTCCTCCGGGTTCTCCGGTTTCCTCCCACAGTCCAAAAACATGGATCAAGTTAATGGAATTCTCCAAATTGCCCCATATAGAGTGTGTTTGTGTGTATCTGTGTGTGCCCAGTGATCGATTGATTTAGTGGTTAGCATGTTCTCCTCTTAGCGCTAGTTTCCAGGTTCAAATCCCAATCTGGGTGGAGTTTTCATGTTCTCCCCGTGTCCGTGTGGATCAAGGTCAAGTGAATTTTCCAAATTGCCCCATATAGAGTGTGTGTCTGTGTGCTGATAGATTAGCGCCCTGTCCTGGGTGTATCTGCCCAGCGCCCGAAACGTTCTCCCCTGGATGGGCATGGGGAACCCATCACCAGAATCGATATAACTCGATATAACGAAGGACGACCAGTATGAAATAATAATCCAAAGTTACATTTTATGAAAAATCACAGTGTTATGGCCTGTAGATTAGAAATGAAAGCAGATTTAATCATGAGGTTATGTTCTGTGATCAGATGAACTGCAAAATGTAAAGGTGGAACACAGTGGATCACAAAGAATCTGTTCAAAAGCAAGCCAGCAAAGATGTTTAGACATTTATATGCTTCAATTTTTTTGGCAGCAGTTGGGGAAGTTCAGAGGCATGTGACTTTCCATAAAGCTATTGTAGGGGCAAAGATCAGCTGTCTCGTTTAACCTTAACCTGAGAGGAAATCACTCTCTCTGGTGAAACCAAACACTGTTTTGTATTTTTAGCCCCATTTATTACACAAAATAAGGGAATATTTTATATTAAAATTTTTATATTTCAATTTTATTGTATAATTCTCTTTTATACTTGTAAATAGTGCTTTTTGCACAGTTGTGGGTACTTGCACATATGTTTTTCACTCACCAGTACTCCAGTACTAGGTGATGTGACGATAAAATTCCTTGAATCTCTGAATATTTTAACAAACTTTTCTAATAAAACCCATAAAATATTACCTCTACTATATCAGGCATGAGGAACCCCCCCCCCCCCCAAGTTGGATCAATATTTAGATGTCTGGTTGGAGACCACAGAGTACAATAATGTACAAAGTGACATTGTATGATGAGGGCAGTCACAGGTATGTGATTAAAGTACTATGGCTGAAGTGCCCAAGGGTACGTCATGTAAGGTGTTTTTTTTTTTTTGGTCATCTAAGGTGTTTTTTTTTTTGGTCATATAAGGTGTTTTTTGTGTTCCTAATCTGTGCTTCTGAGTGCATAGTGTGTATGTTTGTTTTTTTAACCACCTGTATTGCATTTGATCTTTCTAACATCTGAAATTCCCCATTGTGGGACTATTAAAGTATCATCATCATCATCATCATCATCAAATTCAGTTTTTGCCTGGAGCCGTGCCGCTCCAGGCATGTGTACTCACCTCACTCAGTTTGTTAATATTTATGTTTAAATGCACGGATGGGTTAAATATGGAAAAAAGATTCCTCTGTGCAAGCACAGTAGGCAAAATAGTTCCCTAAACTGTTACACATTCAAGATTCAAGAAAACTTTATCATTATTAATATCACATGTGGTACATGAGACAAGAACAAAATTATGTTTACCCTGTTCTTTTAAAGTTATAGTTTAAATTTTAAAGGAGAAAATAAAAACAGTATACAGATATGTGAAACATAATAGAATATACAGCTATGAATATATAGAATATACAACTACAAATATAATATAAAATATTTTAACTATAAATATAATATATAGATACATGTATATACAGTATATAAAATAAATGTAAGAATATATATAAATATATATATATATATATATATATATATATATATAGTATAGTAAAATGTATAAAAAGTAGTATAATATAAAATATAGTACACATTTTGGTGTATTGGGACTTTTCTAGTGAACTATATGATAAGTCAGAATTACCCCTGAAAATCACCACAGAAGAATGACTGACATCACAGAGTGTATTATATCTGTAATAAAGATCAATTCCAAAGGCAGCTCTACTTGATGCCAGAAAGATGCAGCTAGTTGGATAAACCTGGATGCAGGGTTCTCACAGCTAGTTGATTCATTTATGCTACATTTAAATACAATGATGAGTTGCAGAGCACCAATGCTCTTTGTTGATAGCCCCCTCATTAAGCCTATAAAACCCAGGAAATGGCTTATGGGCCATGCATGGTTGAGCAGGGGGCTGTATACGGCCCCTGGGCCCAAAGTTCCCCACCTGTGTTCCCGACCAATTACTCTGCACATAGGGGGATGGGGTGGGATAAATAAAAAGTAAAAAATAACTTTTTAATTCAAAATTTAACTTGTGCAAAACATTTGAGGTTTTGTTCTTTGTAGCTCAAAGTGACTATGATAATAATAAAAAAATGCAGATAAAAAAAGCTGATTTTTGTTGATTAAAAAAACCCAAAAACTGTTGATTCATCATGCAAAAAGATTTCTGATAATTTAATTCCTCATAAAACCTCATGCATACGTCACATTTATGTTGTTTCATTAAAATAGATGTTGTTTTTTAGAACATATGGCAGACCTCACGAGTATTTAAATGCCACGGATCTACCTGCTTCCTGGGACTGGAGGAACGTTGATGGGAAGAACTATGTGAGCACATCTCGCAATCAGCACATCCCTCAGTATTGTGGCTCATGCTGGGCAATGGGCTCAACCAGCGCACTAGCAGGTATCCATGCTGTAGTACAGTATTTTAGCTCAATATATTTTAAAATAACAGGCCACATTTTTAAGAATAATCATAATCATACTCATGATATAAACATTACCATTGCATTCTGCATCCTTATTGAAATCATGATAACAATACTTCATAGCAGAGTGTTCAGTTTCAGAAAGAACAGTGTCTTTTCTATGTGAAGTTCTTCACATGACTATGGGTTTTCTCTGGTGTCCTTTTACAGTCTAAAAACATGCTACAAAGTGAATTAATAGCACTAAGTTGTCCCTAGGTGTGAATTAGTTGCTGTGTGTTTGTTCGGCCCTGGTTTGATGATCTGCGTTGGGGTACTTCCTTGCCTTTTCCCCTTTGAGGAATAGGCTTTAGCACCCTGCCTTAATTCTGATCAGAGCAAGCATCTGCAAAATAACTGACTGAGTAACAGACCATTCAAAAATAATAATAATTATAAAAATCATAATAATATAAAATTCAAAAAGCACCATATAGCGTAAAAAAAAAAAAATCAACTGGGTCATTTCAGCATCAAATAAAAATGAAATAAAATGTATTTTTTTTTTTTTTTTACATTTTACTAATGTGCTTCATCTGCATTTATTGTTCTGTTTAAATATCACTTCCTGGAATTGGTTGTAAATAACTATTCTCATGATAAACAGGTTTTATTTTAGTTACCAGGAACTAGTGAGTCAGTAATTTGCGCTGCTTCACATGACACCAAGACAAAAAGCCACATAAGCCTTTACTGACACAGTCATTTGTATTTGGAACGTGCCCCTAAAAAAGGAGATCTATGGGAACAGAGACGTACAACAGTGAGAGTGATAACGATGAGTGTGTGCGAGAATATATATATATATATATATATATATATATATATATATATATATATATATATATATAAATAATATACACACATTAATCATCACTCTTACTATATATACACACACACACTCCAGCCATTAGATTGCTTTGGTTTGCCCATGATTACTGTGTAAACATTAGTTTACGGGTAATTGGTTTGCCAAGGTCAGACCAGCCCTGGCTCTTAACGGGAATGTCAAGTAACATGCTAATTGGTTTATTGCATGTAACACACAAACCGTAGTAAAGAGTATATAAACCTAAAAATGAATGTCCCAAGTTTTGTGATAATCGAAGCAACATAGTGAATTTGTATAGGAAACACACTCATACTTTCAACATTTATTTTATATATATATATATTTATATATATATATATATATATACTGTATGTATATATATATATATATACCCCCCCCCCCCCCCCCCCCCCCCCCCCCCCCCCCCCCCCCCCCCCCCCCCCCCCCCCCCCCCCCCCCCCCCCCCCCCCCCCCCCCCCCCCCCCCCCCCCTACTTTACATAAAAAACCTTAAATAAAGTAAAAATCTCTACTTTGTGGAAAAAACTGATTGTTGTTTCCTTGTTTAGACCGGATAAACATCAAAAGGAAGGGGGCTTGGCCATCAGCCTACCTTTCTGTCCAGAATGTGATTGACTGTGGAGACGCCGGGTCTTGTTACGGCGGTGATCACATCGGGGTTTATGCTTATGCACATGACAAAGGCATCCCGGATGAGACCTGCAACAATTATCAGGCCAAAAATCAAGGTATGTACATTAGTGATAATCAATCATACAGAACACATTACACAATTACAGACAATATGTTGTCCTTTTTATTTGCAGTTTACTATTTAAAACATGCAGTCAGCTTGTAATTAATGAAAAGTCTTTGTTGTTTCAGTAAATATGGTGTTATAAGGTCACTGTGCTTTTGGTTTGCAGACTGTGACCCTTTTAACCAGTGTGGCACCTGCTCAACTTTTGGAAAGTGTTCTGTAGTGAAGAACTACACTGTGTGGAAAATAGGAGACTATGGGGAGGTCTCGGGACGCGACAAAATGAAAGCTGAGATTTACAAAAATGGTCCAATCAGGTAAGATGGCTTTAACTAAGACTTTAACAAATTTAAATTTGGGTTTGGTATTGCACTGGGCGGCACGGTGGTTTAGTGGTTAGCATGTTCTCCTCTCAGCACTAGGGATTCACGTTTCAAATCCCAATCTGGGTGGAGTTTCCATGTTCTCCCCGTGTCCGCATGGGTTTGGAGTGTATTGGAGCGCTGGGGTTTCCCATGCCTATCCAGGAGAGAACGTTTCAGGCACTGGGCAGATAGACCCAAGACAGGGCGCCAATCTATCACTGGGCACACAATCACTCACACAGACGCACTCTATATGGGGCAATTTGGAGAATTCAATTGACCTGGGTCCATGTTTTTGGACTGTGGGAGGAAACCAGAGAACCCGGAGGAAGCCCACGCGGACACAGGGAGGACATGGAAACTCCTTCTCTCAGCGGTAGGGATTCCAGGTTCAAATCCCTATCTGAGTGAACATGCCACCTTGCTGCCCTGTGAAAAACATTGTAGAGAAAAACATCTAACTACCATTTAAATTGTGCCTGTTATTTTTTCATGACAGCTGTGGCATCATGGCCACCGATGGTTTCGATGCTTATAACGGGGGCATATTTGCTGAGTATCATTTATCAGCATCTATAAACCACATCATATCTGTGGCTGGCTGGGGCGTGGCCGAGGATGGAACTGAGTACTGGATAGTGAGGAACTCCTGGGGAGAGTACTGGGTAAGTCATTCAGTTCTTTTGATGTTCTCTGTATATCTCAGATGTTAAAATAAGTGGAAGCACACTGAATGTCTGATTTGTATTTTTACCTCCTGTCTTTAGGGGGAGATGGGCTGGGCCCGTGTTGTTACCAGCGCATATAAAGATGGTAAAGGGAACTTGTACAACCTTTCCATCGAAGACTCCTGTGCATACGGAGACCCTATAGTGGCCTAGAGCAAGAGCTGCTATTAGGAACCAGCCGTCTTCTGAAGGGAAAAAGGAAAATAGCCACTTTAAATCACTGCTTAGTATACATTATGCACATTTTATTAAGAAATAAGGAACTTGTAAGGTTTTGGCACTGCTGAATTTCCATTTTAGGCCAAATCACTACGTCGCGTGAGAGACTAATGGAAATCTGATTTTTTTTTAAATGTAATATGCCAAAGATTTTAGATTTCCACCCCCTGTGATTTGGGGTTCAGTTTTGTTTACAAAAGTAAAGCAATAGCTGGTTACTGGAATGTTATGTGATGCTAATTTTTTGATAGATTTAACAGTTGATTTTAATAAAAAAAATTTAAATCTTAATAATAAAGCACTTTTATGGACATTCTTTATATAAAATGTCATTTTCAGCATATTTGTATGAGGTTGGAAGATGAGGAAGCTAGAGGCATATTTGCACGATCAGCATAAAGATGTTAATAAGGAAAAAATGTTGGTGACACAACAAGATGGGGGTTACTATAAAGCAAACAGTAATAATTTAAAAATGTGGGATTTTTTTGATGTAAGAGGGTCCATCCATTCATCCATTATCTTCCGCTTTAGCCTCTATTAGGATTGCGGGGGTTCCCCATGCCCATGCAGGGGAGAACGTTTGGGGCACCAGGCAGATACACCCAGGATAATCCATTACACAGACACACTCTATATATGGGGCAATTTGGAGAATTCAATTGACCTTGATCCATGTTTTTGGACTGTGGGAGGAAACCAGATAACCCGGAGGAAACCCACACGGACACGGCGAGAACATGGAAACTCCACCCAGATTGGGATTCGAACCGGAAATCCCTAGTGCTGAGAGGAGAACGTGCTAACCACTAAACCACCGTGCCGCCCTCATTTGAATGTTGTTCTGTATAAATAAGCAAGAGTTCCTTTACACACTCTACAAAGTGGAGAGTGGAAAACATTCATTCATTCATTATCTCCCGCTTTATCCTCTATTAGGGTCGCGGTGGGGTTTCCCATGCCCATCCAGGGGAGAAGGTCTCAGGCGCTGGGCAGATACACCCAGGACAGGGCGCCAATCCATCGCTGGGCACACACTCACTCACACAGACACACTCTATATGGGGCAATTTTGAGAATTCAATTAACTTGATCCATGTTTTTGGACTGTGGGAGGAAACTGGAGAACACGGAGGAAACTTACGCAGACACGGGGAGAACATGAAAACTCCACCCAGATGGGGATTCGAACCGGGAATCCCTAGTGCTGAGAGGCGAACGTGCTAACCACTAAGCCACCGTGCCGCCCGTGGTGAAAAACTTGTTCTGACTAATTGTGTGAGGCAGACCTCTAGTGGTCAAAACTTGTATCTGTAAATGAGTTTGCATTGAGCTGCTGACATGTACAGGGGCTTTTCCAACATTTCATAACATGAATGCAAGGGGAGGCTTGGGCATTTCCTTTTAGATTATCATTAGAAGTCAATTAGAAACATAATCCATGAATAAGGATTTAACATACTACATAATTGTGTGGGGCAGCACAGTGGCTTAGTGGTTAGCATGTTCTCCTCTCAGCACTAGGGATTCCTGTTTCGAATCCCCATCTGGGTGGAGTTTCCATATCCTCCCTGTGTCCATGTGGGTTTCCCCCGGGTTCTCTGGTTTCCTCCCACAGTCCAAAAACATGGATCAAGGTCAATTGAATTCTCCAAATTGCCCCATATAGAGTGTGTCTGTGTGAGTGAGTGTGTGCCCAGCGATGGATTGGCGTCCTGTCCTGGGTGTATCTTCCCAGCGCCTGAAACGGTCTCCCCTGGATGGGCATGGGGAACCCCACCGCGACCCTAATAGAGGATAAAGCGGAAGATAATGGATGGATATGATTGTGTGTAACTACTAAGTGTGTTGTGTGTATAAATGAGATAATTGTGTGTAATTGAGATAACTACAAAGATTTACTAGAGCTACTCGAGCTGAGGGAGCGATAGCTCAGTGGTTATGGTGTTGGGCTATCAATCTGAAGGTTGGGGGTTCAAATCCCAAGTCCACTCAAGTTACCAATGTTCCTTGAGCAAGACTTTTAACCCTCATTGCTCCAGAAATGTTGTGATTAACCCTGTGCTCACTTTGTAAGTCGCTTTGGATAAAAGCATCTGCTGTAAATGTAGCTTACTAGATCTGAATTTGCCCACTGCATACTACTTAGTAGCCAAAATGTGTATGCAAGCATGTCCAGTATGTCTAAATACACAGCAGCTCTCATTAGGCAAATGGATAGATAAAAAAAAGGTCACTGGATAACCTACTGCATTGCTCCATCCAATGGGTGAACTGTAGCTAAATCACATGATCAAGCTGAAAGAGTAGAAATGCTGAAAAGTAAGGAGTCAGCAGTTTACGAGGATAACATATAGAATCAATGCACTCCTATTAAGGATCCTAAACCTGGATGACGAGAAGGTTTTTTTCTGAAAAGGTATCTGGTGTTAGAGTGTGTCAAATTAAATATGGGGTCTTTCCACTGCGCCGACCACTAATGGGAACAGCCGAAGGTAATCTAATCTCATTATCTTCCGTTTAATCCTGTACTACAGTCGCTGGGGGGTTCCCAATGTCCATCCATGGAAGAACATTTTGGTTGCTGGGCAGATACACCGAGCACAGGGTGCTTATCTATCACTGAGCACACACTCACTCACACAGATACACAAACACTATATAGATGCAATTTAGAGCATCCAATTCACCTCGAATCCATGTCTTTGGACTGTGGGAGGAAACCCACACTGATACAAGGAGAACATGGAAACCACCGAGATCAGGATTTGAACCTGGATCCCCAGCACTGAGAGGCAGACATGCTAATCACTAAGCCACCGTGCCGTCCCCAAAATAAATCATTCATATTAAATGTAAACTAATTTGTGGGCGTGGTAGCCTAGTGTTTATGGGTGGAGAGGGTGTTGGGCTAGAATACTGAAGGCTGGAGGTTCCACACTTTGAAGGTACCCCCATTGTGGGTCCCTGGAGTAGGGCCCTTAACCCTCATTGCTCCAGGGGTATTGTCCCTTCCCCTGCTCTCTGACCCCAACCATATTGGGGTACTTTTAAGTCGCTTTGAATAAAAGCATCCGCTAAATGACATCCGCTATATTTAAAACACATCTCTTCCACAAACACCTGATAAAAAAAAATCTAAATCAAAAAGTGAAAAATTATTAATAAAGGGGGGGGGGGGGCACAGTGGCTTGGTGGTTAGCATGTTCTCCTCTCAGTGCTAGGGATTCCCAGTTCGAATACCCATCTGGGTGGACTTTCCATGTTCTCCCCGTGTCAGCGTGGGTTTCCTCCGGGTTCTCCGGTTTCCTCCCACAGTCCAATAGCATGGATCAATTTCAATTGAGTTTTCCAAATTGCCCCATGTAGAGTGTGTCTGTCTGAGTGAGTGTGTGCCCAGTGATAGATTGGCATCCTGCCCAGCGCCCAAGATGCTCTCCCCTGGATGGGCATGGGGAACCCCCTGTGACCCTAATAGAGGATAAAGTGGAAGATAATGGATGGATGGAATTAATAAAAGGTGGGATCAGATAACGATCGGGCAGCATGTTGGCTTAGTGGTTAGCATGTTCTCCTCTCAGCGCTAGGGATTCTTGGTTTGAAGCCCAATTTGGGTGAAGCTTCCATGTTCTCCTGGTGTCTGCGTGGGTTTCCTCCAGGTTCTCAGGTTTCCTCCCACAGCTCAAAAACATGGATGTCAATTGAATTCTCCAAACTGCCCCCTATAGAGTGTGTCTGTGTGAGTGAGTGTGTGCCCAGCGATAGATTGACGCCCTGTCCTGGGTCTATCTGCCCAGTGCCCGAAATGTTCTCCCCTGGATGGGCATGGGGAACCGCCCCCCCACGAACCTGGTAAATGATAAAGCGGAAGATAATGGATGGATATTGATCATGTTTGATAATTGACTTGTGGTGTTCTCATTTGTAAGTCGCTTTGAATAAAGGCATCTGCTAAATGACTAAATGTAAATATAATGTATGATCAGGTCTGCAGTTGGACAGCTGGGACATATACGATATTTCATAAGAATGACCCATTCTCATGATGGCTTCATTTTAAATAGGTCAATGAAAACGTTTATTAAAATTAAATAAATAATCGTTGGCCTTAAGCGCTCCATCATGGACATCGCCGGTCTTATTGGCTCAACACCTTAGCAACAGAAGGAGCGTGAATCGGATTGGCTACCGCCCAGATTCCGCGCTTTACGATTCGCTGGGGGGAACGTCAGTCTGCTGAGAAAGCGGGGTGCCCCGCCCCCTCAGACTGCAGTAAACAAGGGCATTGGGGTTGGTGAGTAACCGCCGCCCGGCTGCACTGCAAAACCGAGGCGCTGCCTGCCCCCCGCCGGAGAACAGCCAGAACAGCCAGAGCGCTCACACTGTGAGCAATGAAGAGGATGAACGTTGCACCCGGATCTCAACAGCTTTAAGAAACAGCTGCACGCATCTGCACTCGGTTGCAGTTCATGAGTCTTCAGCGAGCGACTGCAGCAGCATCAGCATCTTCATGTCTGCAGACCTGGAGAACACCACCAGATACCAGCGCGCTCGTCCTCGTTGAGAAGCATCCTCAGGTGAGCACATTAATCACGGTGTCATCCCGGGATGCTGCACCACGCTGACGTGTTCCCCATTAACATCCATCCGGGGGGGGGCAGATACACCCAGGAGAGGGTGCCAAATCTATCACTTGGCACACAGACACACTCTATATGGGGCAGTTTGGAGAATTCAATTGACCTTGATCCACGTTTTTGGACTGTGGGAGGAAACGGGAGAACCCGGAGGAAACCCACACGAACACGGGGAGAACATGGAAACTCCATCCAGGGGAGAACGTTTCGGGCGCTGGGCAGATACACCCAGGACAGGGCGCCAATCTATTACTGGGCACACAGACACTCTTTGGACTGTGGGAGGAAACCGGAGAACCCGGAGGAAACCCAGGCAGACACGGGGAGAACATGGAAACTCCACCCAGATTGGGATTCGAACCTGGAATCCCTAGTGCTGAGAGGAGAACATGCTAACCACTAAGTCAATCGATCACTGGGCACACACTCACTCACACATTCTATATGGGGCAATTTGGAGCATTCAATTGACCTCGATCCATGTTTTTGGGCTGTGGGAGGAAACCCGAGAACCCGTAGGAAACCCACACGAACACAGGGTGAACATGGAAACTCCACCCAGATGGGGATTCGAACCGGAAATCCCTAGTGCTGGGAGGAGAACATGCTAACCACTAAGCCACTGTGCTTTCCGGTCATTAACATGTGTTTTGAATCCCACCCGTCTCATCCACCCCGGGGTTGTGTCTTCATGGCAGGGTGCTCTCACAGCTCGGATGCTGCGCAGCACATGTTGTTTTGAAGAGTGTGCCGTGTTGTGGGTCAGTGGAACAGTGCGCCTGTTAATATTTAAGCACGGATGAGGTCGTGTACTGAGAACACAGGTTTTAATATGCCAGGTTGTGGTATCACAGTGGTTAGGGTGTTTGGTTATCAATCTGAAGGTTGTGGGTTTAAATCCCAGATCCACTGAAGTTACCAGTGTGGGTCCTTGAGCAAGACCCTTAACCCTCATTGCTCCAGGGATGTTGTGATGAACCCTGTGCTCACCTTGTAAGTCATGTAAACGATGTAAATGTAGATGTTTGCTGTGTACAGTATGAATGTACATCATGTCCTAAAGGGAAGGGGGGGGGGGTCGCCTACGGGTTTGGAACTAATCAAAACATCACTGTGGAACAAAAGGGTTTATCTCCTCAGAGTCTTTAAAAAACAGTGTTCAGAGGACAGATGTAGCTCCAGAATGATTTTATATAAACGTTTAACATGAAACTAATTTGCGCCGGGAGCGGCGGCATGGTGGCTTAGCTTTTTGCCTCATAACACTGGGGACTCCTGGTTCGAATCCCAATCTGGGTGGAGTTTCCATGTTCTCACTGTGTCTGTGTGGGTTTCCTCCAGGTTCTCCGGTTTCCCACACTCAAAAACCATGGATTTAAGGTAAATGGAATGCTCTAAATTGCCCCATATAGAGTGTGTGTGTGTGTGTGTGTGTGTGTGAGTAAGCGTGTGCCCAGTGATAGATTGGCACCCTTTCGAATCCCCATCTGGGTAGAGTTTCCATATCCTCCCCGTGTCCGCGTGGGTTTCCTCCGGGTTCTCTAGTTTCCTCCCACAGTCCAAAAACATGGATCAAAGTCATTTGAATTCTTTAAATTGCCCCATATAGAGTGTGTCTTTGTGAGTGTGTGCCCAGCGATAGATTGGCACCCTGTCCTGGGTGTATCTGCCCAGCACCCAATACGTTCTCCCCTGGATGGGCACGGGGAACCCCCCACAACCCTAGTAGAGATTAAAGCAGCAGATAATGGATGGATATATAATGTATTATTTAAAATCTATATTGATCATGGAGGAAATTTAGCAGCCAGTAGCGTAATGACAGTAATATAGTAATAGTATATATAGTATAGTAATATAGTAATAAAAATTGTACAAATAAGAAATATATATTTATACATTTAAGACCATCATAGATGAAGGACAGTGCAGTGATTTAATAATTAAGAATGAATAAAGTGTAATAAGAATATATTTGTCTTGCTTCTTTCAGTGATGCATCGCAGGTTAATGGATTTTGTATAAGCGCTGTGATGAATTAGTCCTGTTATGCTCTTGCGCTCTCCCTCTCTCTCTCGCTCTCCCTCACTTGGGTATTAAGTTTTGCCAATTCATAGAACTCTTCCTGCAGTATTGATTTCTGTGCAACTCCTGCCTTATAGAGTTTCCCTGTAGAGAACAGGGGGATTACTTTTGCTGCAGGAAACCCTTTGCTCTGCTTCCATGCTCTACATTAGAGTCTGAATTCCCAGTGACTGGAGCTCATGTATAGACTTGTATTACAGATGGGATCCGTTTATGTGTATAGTCTAAATGTAGGTTCAAGATTTTCAGAGCAAACATTAACCGAGCCAAGATTTTACACTGGTATCATTTTACATCAAATACAATTCCTGTACATGATATGGATGAAAGTTTTAAACCACACCTCTTATTTAATTAGGATGTTTTGTTCGGTTCCATTGTCACAGTTGTCTCATCTTCCGTTTTAGCTCATATTAGGGTTGTGGGTGGGTTCTCCATGCCCATCCAGGGAAGAACAATTCAGGCACTAGAGACAGATAGGCAGAGTCAGTACAAATCAGCAACCCATCGCTGGGCACACATTTATTCACACACACACACACACACACACACACACACACACACACACCCATCCATCATCTTCCCATGCCCATCCAGGGGAGAACGTTTTGAGCACTGGGCAGATACACCCAGGACAGGGCGCTAATCTATTGCTGGCCACACACTCACTCACTCACACAGACACACTCTATATGGGGCAATTTGGAAAATTCAATTTATTTTGATTCATGTTTTTGGACTGTGGGAGGAAACCGAAGAACCCGGAGGAAACTCATGTGGACACGGGGAGAACATGGAAACTCCACCCAGATTGGCATTCGAACTGGGAATCCCTAGCGCTAAGAGGAGAACATGCTAACCACTAAAACACCGTGCCGCCTTCACACACATACAGATAAGTGCAATTTAAAGCAGATATACCTTCAATCCATGTTTTTGGACTGTGGGAGGAAACCGGAGAACCCGGAGGAAACCCACGTGGACACAGAGAGAACATGGAAACTCCACCCAGATTGGGAGTCAAAACTGGAATTCCCAGTGCTGAGAGGAGAACATGCTAAACACTAACACAGCATGTGCTACAGTCACATTAAAACAATCACAAGAGACAATAGTGTGTGACCAATTTTGTGGTGAGCAGTTTGGGTTGATGGACTGGTGCCCTTTCCAGATAAGAATCCCTGATGTTCTGTTTTATTACTCCAAAATATTTTAATTAATCTAGGGGTGGCATGGTGGCTTAGTGGTTAGTTCTAACCCATGTCCACGTGGGTTTCCTCCAGGTTCTCCGGTTTCCACCCACAGTCCACAAACATGGATTAAGGTCAATTGAGTTCTCCAAATTGCCCCATATAGAGTGTTTGTGTGTGTGTGTGTGTGTGAGTGTGTGCCCAGCGATAGATTGGCACCCTGTCTTTGGTGTATCTGCCCAGCGCCTGAAACGTTCTCCCCTGGATGGGCATGGGGAAACCCCCCCGCGACCCTAATAGAGGATAAAGCGGAAGATAATGGATGGATGTATTTAATCCAAATAATGTATAATAATTCAACACACAAAAACAAAGGAATTAAGGAGATAGAGGTGGAAAAAGTAACAAAGAAGGAAAAAAGAAACAAAGATTCGGACGATAACTTGGTCCTGATGAAAGGATGGGGAACTTGTTGGACTTAGAATTGTTTTTTTTAAGCCTGTCTCACTGTCTGTAGGTTTAGATCGATGAGGCTTTCATCTCTGTGATTTGTCTTTGGCGTCTCATCAGTCTGTCAGCTTGCGTCAGCAGTCTCTGTACCGGAGCCAGGCTGCTGACTAATGCTCGCCATCACTGCTGCAGGAAGGACACACTGCAGTGGAGCAACACTGAATCCTTAATGTTGAATTTAGAACATACGCTGAGGCCTGGTGCTCATCCCTAATATGTTGTTTAACAAATATGTTAATATGAACCTCCTCTAGTCGGCTCTGTGTGTAACGTTACCTGCAAACGGTGTAAACGTTGGATTAGGTGTGATTGGCTGCTTCATGGTGGTTGAAAAAAGTATATAAACCTCCAGAGGTTACCGAAGAGTATGTCAAATGTTGTGGTATTCAACACAATGCTGTGGATTTGTATAGATTACACACAAAAAAACGAGTGCACACACACACACACATACATACCAGTGCAAACATACTGGCACATATGTGCTTTTGCGCACACAAAGACACGCGAGCAGAGATGCGCGCACATACACACACAGAGACACGCGCACGCACACATGCACACACACACACTCACACACACCAGCGCAAACATACAGGTACACACACATACACGCAAACACATATGCGTGCGCACGCACACACATACACACATGCGCAAACATACACACAGATACATGCGCGCACACACACACAACACATAAATACATACTTGTACATGAAAACACATACACACACATGCATAAACAAACACACATTTAAATAAGAGTTACATTTTTTTGAATGGTTTTAAAATAGACAACAAATAGGATTCTGCTATGACCAGCGTTTCTTTACAAAATAAATGTTTGGGGTGGAAAGACAAGAGGACATTGACTTAATGAACTATATTTCTGTCTAACCAGGCAATGTTTACACTCGCACATCCCATATTATTACACTACAGTATGAGAAAATCAGAATCCAAGCAGTTTGTGATGCATTCAGAAGTTCCACAGTTCCACTGTTACACAGTTGGTTGAATGTGATAAACATAGAACAAACACGCAGCCTGCTGGGCTGGAATCTTCTTGGAACATTGTCTGCTTGTTTGTCTGACTACATGTATTCAGATTGCGTGATTAGACAGCAGCTGGCTGGCAGGGATCCACCATCTACTGAAATGCAAGCCTGGCTGGAGAACAGCCCTCATTGTGTGGCTGACAGTAGATCAGCTATGGGCTGCTGAAAAACCCTGACCATTTCCACACAAATCGAGGTCAGAATGTCAACAAAAGTAAGGTACATACTGACGCAGCCATTTAAGAGAAAACTTTTTTTTTGTCTGGAAGGAAAAGTGTGGCAAGTGTTGTGATATTAATTGTTTATAAGGGATTATAGTTGTTATGGCAACCGTTGCTCATGAGAGACTACTGTAGTCAAAGTTACATTGGTTATAAGGAGATATAGTAGTTGTGGCAACTGTTGTTTATTAGAGATTTTAGTTGTGACATTCATTTTGGTCGTGACAAATCGTAAAAAGTTTTGTTTTTAAGGACTTACAGTAGTGGCAATTGTTGCATATAAGAGAATATTGTAATCATGGCAATTATTGGTTACAAGGAATTATAGTAGTTATAACTACAATTGTTACCAATGAGAGAATACAGTAGTCATGGCAACCGTTGGTCATTGGGGTTATATTAGTTGTGGAAACCATCCTTTGTTTTAGAGAGAACATTGTAGTCATGGCAACTGTTGTTTATGAGAAAATATGGTAGACATGGCAAGCACTGGTTTCGAAGGATTATTGTAGTCATCGCAATTGTTTTTAAGGAATTATAGTACAAAAAGCAACCTTTGTTTTAGAGAGAATATTGTAATCATGGCAACCATTGGTTATGAAGGAATTATAGTAGTCATTGCAATCGTTGTTATAAGGAATTATAGTACACGTGGCAACCTCTGTTTTAGCGAGAAAATTGGAGTCTTGGCAACCATTGGGAAAGAAAGATTACTGTAGTCATGGCAACCGTTGTTTCTGAGAAAATATTGTAGTCATGGCAACCACCGGTTATGAAGGAATTATCGTAGTCAATGCAATCGTTGTTTTAAGGAATTATAGTACACATGGCAACCATTGTTTTAACAAGAATGTTGGAGTCATGGCAACTGTTGTTCATAAGGAATTATAGAGATCATGGCAAGATGTTTAAGCGAACATGTGTTTATAATCAGATTAATAGAATTGAGCAGTTGATTTCTATTAAAATTCAGTTGGTTCATGTTATTAATTAAGCTGATGGTATTTCGTCATATTTACATTCTTTTTATTGCCGTTGCTTACACTCTGTACACTTTTGTCCCTCAGGTGAACGGCCGCCATGCTGACCAGCATCACTGAGAGCATCCTGTGCTGCCTGACGGGCAAGAGCGCGAATGCCGTGCTGCCCGTGGGGCCATCAGACTCGGTTCCCTCCGATGGGTTCGAGTTTGTGGAGGTGAAGCCAGGCCGCGTCCTACGCGTGCGCCACATCCTGCCCGAGCGCCCCGCCAATCCCAAGACGGAGCAGAAGGAAGGCACCAGCGTCCACTGCAAGCGCAAGATCACCGTCTACCGCAACGGCCAGTTGGTGATCGAGAATCTGGGTGACGTTCTGAGGTCCGAGATCTTGCATTGTCCCAATGGAGAAGTTGAGCAGTGCAGTATGGTGGAGGTAGAGCTTGCCGACTACTCCACCACACCTTCCTCCCCTGAGCCCAAACCAGCACCTCCCCCTCTTCCGGCCTCAGACCAACAGAAACCAGCTCCTCCTCCCAGACGGCGCAAGAGGAGGCCCAAGCGTACGGTTCTCATCGACTCAGAGCGGAACATCAGCAGTTGCAAGGGCACTCATTCTGACGTGGCACTTTTCTTTATCCATGGCGTCGGGGGCTCTCTGGACATCTGGGGCCGCCAACTGGACTTCTTCTCCAGGCTTGGCTACGAGGTCATTGCCCCAGACCTGGCAGGGCATGGGGCCAGCACAGCTCCTCAGATAGCGGCTGCCTACACCTTCTACGCACTGGCTGAAGACCTGCGGGCTATTTTTAAACGATACGCCCGCAGACGCAACATCCTCATTGGCCACTCATATGGGTGAGCTTTTAACAAAATGAGATAACACACATGAGAGACTACTGTAGTCAAGGTAACATTGGTAACGAGGAAATATAGTAGTTGTGGTAACTGTTGTTTTAGTTTAGATTTTAGTTGTGACAGTCGTTTTGGTTGTGACAAATCGTAAAAAATATTTTGGTTTTTAAGGACTTACAGCAGTACTGGCAACTGTTGCATATAAGAGAATATTGTAGTCATGGCAACCATTGGTAAAGAAAGATTACTGTAGTCATGGCCACCACTGGTTACGAGGAATTATAGTAGTTGTGGCAACTGTTGTATACGAGAGTTCATTTAACCTGTCCATGCAGTGAAACACACACAGACACAAGACCAAGTGCACTTCAGCCATGTGGGTTTCCTCCGGGTTCTCCGGTTTCCTCCCACAGTGCAAAAACATGGATCAAGGTCAAGTGAATTCTCCTAATTGCCCCATATAGAGTGTGTGTGATAGATTGGCACCCTGTCCTGGGTGTATCTGCCCAGCACCTGGAACATTCTCCCCTGGATGGGCAAAGGGAACCCCCCTGCGACCCTAATAGAGGATAAAACGGAAGATGGTAAATGTAAATGTAGATAGTGTTAGTTAGTGTGTTGGAAATTAAAATAATTTCTCCACATTAATAATAAAATAAAAAAAACACAGCTTTACAGTCAAACATAAAATTTGCAGGATGCTGTCAGAAAGCATCATTTGTATAATAAATAAATAAATAAATAAATAAATGAAACTTCCACACTGCTTTGCGTGATCATCACAAAAGAAAATATTATAATAACATTTTAATAACAGGGCGGCACGGTGGCTTAGTGGTTAGCACGTTCGCCTCTCAGCACAAGGGATTCCCGGTTCGATCCGGTTTGATCCCCATCTGGGTGGAGTTTCCATGTTCTCCCCATGTCTGCGTGGGTTTCCTCCGGGTTCTCCGGTTTTCTCCCACAGTCCAAAAACATGGATCAAGTTAATTGAATTCTCAAAATTGCCCCATATAGTGTGTGTCTGTGTGAGTGAGTGTGTGCCCAGCGATGGATTGGCACCCTGTCCTGGGTCTATCTGCCCAGCGCCCGAGACGTTCTCCCCTGGATGGGCATGGGGAACCCCACCGCGACCCTAATAGAGGATAAGCGGGAGATAATGAATGAATGAACATTTTAATAACAATGATGGTGATGGGCAGATACACCCAGGACAGGACACCAATCTATCACACACACACACGCTATATGGGCCAATTTGGAGAATTCAATTGACCTTGATCCATGTTTTTAGACCGTAGAAGGAAACCGGGATTCGAACCTGGAGCCCCACTGCTGAGTCGGACGTGCTAAGCACTATTATGTTACACTATTCTGTATTATAATTTTCTTAAATTAGTCTTTTGCGATAAGAACAGAATCACCTGTTGGATTGTCTGTGTTTCAGGGTGTCCTTCTGCACATTCCTGGCACATGAGTATCCTGAACAGGTCCATAAAGTGGTGATGATCAACGGTGGAGGTCCTACAGCACTGGAACCCAGCCTCTGCTCCATATTTCAACTGCCTTCCTGTGTTCTGCACTGCTTATCCCCCTGCCTGGCGTGGAGCTTCCTCAAGTACGAACCCAAAATAAATCAGCTCTGAAATGCTAACTGAAATACTCAGCATCAATCCCAATATCTGCATTTGCTGTTAAACTCTCCCCTGCCATTTTATTAGTTGTAGCTCACTGTTTCTCCACTAATCATACAGATGGACGTTTGTAGTTCTAAAATTACATTCTGTAGAACAGGGGTGCTCAATACATCGATCGAAGGGGTGCCAGGTCGAGCACGATGGAGGTTTTAAAAAAAAATATATATATATATATATATATCACGCATCAGCGCTTTTTTTTACAGCACAGTATCAGAAGCACTTTTACACGCGCGCACGCATTTTAACACAATGTGATTCATTCCGAATCGCAATCTCTGCAAGCAAGCGATCTCTGCAATTAGGGTTCCTCATGCACACCCAGGGAAGAACATTTTGGGCACTGGGCAGATACACCCAGGACAGGGCGCCAATATATTGCTGGGCACACACTCACTCACACAAACACACTATATGGGGCAATTGGGAGAATTTAATTGACTTGATCCATGTTTTTGGACTGTGGGAGGAAACCGCAAAACCCGGAGGAAACCCACGCAGACACGGGGAGAACATGGAAACTCCACCCAGATTGGGATTCGAACCTGGAATCCCTAGCTCTGAGAGGAGAACATGCAAACCACTAAGCCACTGTGCCGTTTGTCTAAATTATTCATTTTTAATTCTACATGTCGTCTCATTTTTTATTAATTTTTTTCTCTCTCAGAGCCGGCTTTGCCCGTCAGGGTGCTAAAGAGAAGCAGCTGCTGAAAGAAGGCAACGCCTTTAACGTGGCGCCGTTCGTGCTGAGGGCCATGATGAGCGGTCAGTATTGGCCTGAGGGGGACGAGGTATACCACGCTGAGCTCACCGTTCCCATTCTACTCGTGCATGGCCTTCATGACAAGTTCGTGCCAATGGATGAGGATCAGCGCATGGCCGAGGTACCGCTTCAACACGACTTTACTGGATTCAAAATATTCATTCATTCATTCATTATCTTCCGCTTTATCCTCTATTAGGGTCGCGGTGGGGTTCCCCATGCCCATCCAGGGGAGAACGTCTCAGGCGCTGGGCAGATAGACCCAGGACAGGGCGCCAATCCATCGCTGGGCACACACTCACTCACACAGACACACTCTATATGGGACAATTTTGAGAATTTAATTAACTTGTTCCATGTTTTTGGACTGTGGGAGGAAACCGGAGAACCCGGAGGAAACCCACGCAGACACGAGGAGAACCACTAAGCCACCGTGCCGCCGGATTCAAAATACGAATACTTTATTAATCCCTGGGGGACATTACAGAATAAGTGCTGAATGTGCAGATGTGCTTTAAAAGAATCCATTTTCAGGATAAGGTCCAGATTAGGGCGCAACAACGAATTGATAAAAACGATAAAAATCGATTATGAAAAGTGTCGATAACGAACTTCGTTATCGATTCGTTGGCTCGCACGATTTACGCGTTCCTCGCATTGTCGTAAATCTTACGTCACCCGCAGCGCTTCAACAACATAGTGAAAAAAAATTTGTTGTTTTGCAGATTCCCCCTCGTTCTGTTCAACCCACTGTAATTAAAACCATTGATTAATTGACCTGTTTAATAAAGACATAGAGATTTGGAGTTTCCAATTTCTCCCCGTGTCTGCGTGGGTTTCCTCCGGGTTCTCCGGTTTCCTCCCACAGTCCAAAAACATGGATCAAGGTCAATTGAATTCTCCAAATTGCACCATATAGAGTGTGTGTGTGAGTGAGTGTGTGCCCAGCGATGGATTGTTGCCCTGTCTTGGGTGTATCTGCCCAGCACCCGAAACATTTTCCCCTGGATGGGCATGGCCGCGACCCTAATAGAGGATAAAGCGGAAGATAATTGATGGATGGAGGTTATTAATTTTGCAATCCGATTCATTGATTAATCGAA
This sequence comes from Corydoras maculifer, assembly GCA_019802435.1. Taxonomy (NCBI): domain Eukaryota; kingdom Metazoa; phylum Chordata; class Actinopteri; order Siluriformes; family Callichthyidae; genus Corydoras; species Corydoras maculifer. The sequence continues at coordinate 3,774,203 of JAFMOD010000781.1, forward strand.
AAAATAATCGACCAATTAATCGATATTCAAAATACTATTAATCTGTACAAATGAAACACAGCCAACGCAACAAAAAAAAACTTGTTTTTTAATCAATTTTAATCTCGTTTAAATAATTAAAACTGCGAGAGCACTTCACGCTTCACACAATGAAAGAACGTGGAACATGCGAGCGCTGCGAAAATGAATTGAGCTGCAATGTGAAGTGCTCTCGCAGTTTTGATGATTTTACCGGAAGCTTGTTTTTTGCGTTGGCTGTGTTTCATTTGTACGATTTATTAACTTGTTTTGCAGATTCTGCCTCGTTCTGTTTAACCCGCTATTTTTTCCAGCGTTGTTGAATCGATTATTAATCGAAATTCATTAGATACTTTACATAATTGATTTTTATCGATTTTATCGATTCGTTGTTGCGGCCCTATGTTGAACACTGATGAGGATGAAGCTTAACAGCAGATAAATCACTGCAACATCCCGAGTTTCTTTCGTTTTGAAGTGAATCAACGTAACGGTGCAACGTAACACTATGAGACCGGCAGAGCACGCTTCATGCTGTTTTTGGTTGTTATGAATAATGACAGTGATGGAGAACACGTGTGTTACTTTAGATTTTCCTTTAATTATCTTAAGCAGTGTTTAAATGTGCTTTATAAATACATATAAATAGTACACAATGCTGCTAATTAATTTTCTGACAGTGTGAGTGAAGACACTGCCCTCTATGGGAGTAATGGAGGATGAATTGCATTTAGACGTGGATGAGGTAACATATGAGCGACTCAAATAGTGTAATTTTGTTTTTTTTTCACACTATGCAACATATTGTGTCAGTGTGTGTGTGTGAGATTTGTGTTAAATTGCGCTTTGGGCGACTTAAAAGCCTTAAACTCATACTGTAATTAAAACCAGTCATTAATTGACCTGCTTAATAAAAGACATGGAGATTTGGAGTTTACAAGTTCTCCCCGTGTCCGTGTGGGTTTCCTCTGGGTTCTCCGGTTTCCTCCCACAGGAAGAAACTGTAGAATTCTCAAAATTGCCCCATATAGTGTGTGTGTGTGTGT
>JAFMOD010000781.1:3776583-3817077 GCA_019802435.1 Corydoras maculifer
ATATATATATATATATATATTATAAAGGTTAAAGGGAAAGCACAGATAATATACTGTAACTTGTACATCTGCGGAGATTTCATTAGAATGAATAAAATTATTATTATAAAAGTATATTAAAAAATAACCAAACCCTAAGATGCTAAAATACAAAGAGACAGCCGAATTTGCCCCAGATTCACCGAACACTAAACAAACGATGTGGAAAAGCCAGTGGCATTGAGTCGCTAATTCTCTCAGCAGGAGCACGTTCACGTCTCCTAGCAACGGGAAACTGGAGGAGCATGATGGTGCATCTCCTTCGGTGCCACGGGCAGGGGTACTGGTGCTGATGTAGTGCAGATACGGTCAGAGCGCTCTGACAACACCAGGCGAAATAAGCTTAAGGAGTTAAATGCTGGAAATAAACTACTGATCATATTGATATTTATTAATATACCGGCATCCTGATTACATAACGCTGATTGCTTGTGTGCTAAAAAGGTGGGGTTTATTTTTGGACCCCTAAACCGCTTTTGAAGTACAATGGGGAGCAGGCTTTATTTATCACCCATGCTCCTAATGCATCACATATTCTACCCACCTCTAATTATGGTGGCAGGGCATATCATTGTATCGGCTCTCTCTCCGTCTATGGAGAGTATGATTCTCTGTACTGTTTGTCTCGGATATGCAGTGGAATTGACGTTAAAGTCGCCTTGTGATGCTTAATTCAGAGTAATAGTAAAATAATGATCTACACTCATGTGTTCCATGCAAAAACGATAGGCAGGATGTCATGAGCAGGGTTTATTAGGAGAGAGATGCTGAGGCGGATGTTGCCATGACAACTGGCTGGTCAAACGCTGCAGGGAAGAGGAACAATAGGCTGGTGGCCTGGGCAGGAGGCATTAATCTGATTGTGATTAAGCATGCCAGGCTTTATGGTGTCTCATCAGGTCATTGGGTATGATGCAGCAAAAACAAAAAAAGATTAAAGAAAATTTGCATAATCAATTAATTGGATGGGCACGGTGTCTTAGTGGTTAGCAAGTTCTTCCAATTGCCCCATATAGAGTGTGTGTGTGTGTGTGTGAGTGTGTGCCCAGTGATAAATTGGCACCCTGTCCTGGGTGTATCTGCCCAGCGCCAGCGTTCTCCCCTGGATGGGCATGGGGAACCCCCCCGACCCTAATAGAGGATAAAGCGGAAGATAATGAATGAATCAATCAATTCATTGGATGATTTGTAAAATATGATCAATCGTCTAATCGAATTGTTTCTTTTATGTTTGGTTTATGACCTTATTTTAAGTTTGATTTGAGCTAAATATCTTTCCCGGTTGGATTACAGCTGTTATATATTTATTGTTCTCCTCTCAGCGCTAGGGATTCCCGGTGAGAATCCCCATCTGGGTGGAGTTTCCATGTTCTCCCCGTGTCCGCGTGGGTTTCCTCTTGGTTCTCCGGTTTCCTCCCACATTACAAAAACATGGATCAAGGTCAATTAAATGCTCCAAATTGCCCCATATAGAGTGTGTCTGTGTGAGTGAGTGTGTGTCCAGTGATAGATTGGCGTCCTGTCCTGGGTGTATCTGCCCAGCGCCCGAAACGTTCTTCCCTGGATGGGCATGGGGAAACCCCCCCCCACGACCCTAGTAAAGGATAATGCGGAAGATAATGGATGGATGATCACTTAGGGCAAGTTTTTGTAAAATGAAATTCAAACATTAAATCCAAAAATCTAACTAAATGACAGACCCTGCAGGGCATTTTCAAACTTGTTTTAATTGTCCACTCTGGCTTTGATGCTCCAGCCACACAATGAAAACACATAACCGTATACTTTCATTTAGTGCATATATAAATAACAACCCAGATCGGGATTTGAACCTGGAACCCTAGTGCTGAGAGGTGGATTATTTATATACATTAAAAAAATTGCCCCAATGTATATAGAAGTCATTTAAAAAAAAAATATTTAAAAAAAATATTACTTCAATATACATTGGGCACTATACAAGGCATGGTAGAGTGCTTAGCACAGCCGCCTCTCAGCAGTGGGTATCCAGGTTCAAATCCCGATCCAGGTGGAGTTTCCATGTTCTCGCTGTATCCATATGGGTGTTCTCCAGGTTTACCGGTTTCCTCCCACAGTCCAAAAACATGGATTTAAAGCATATTGGCTGCATTAAAGTGCCCCTATATAGTGTCTGTATGCCCAGTAATGGACTGGCACCCTGCTCTGGGTGTCTACCCAGCGCCCGAGACATCCGCCACTTGGATGAGCCCCCGCTACCCTAGTTTACGATTAAAGTGGACTTATGAGATAAAATTAAATGAATATATTAGGCGATGGGCAGCACCGTGGTTTAGTGGTTCTCCTCTCAGTTCTCCTCTCAGCGCTAGGGATTCCCGGTTCGAATCCCAATCTGGGTGGAGTTTCCATGTTCTCCCCGTGTCCGTGTGGGTTTCCTCTGGGTTCTCTGGTTTCCTCCCACAAAAACATGGATCAAGTTCAATTGAGTTCTCCAAATTGCCCCATATAGAGTGTGTGTGTGTGTGTGAGTGAGTCTGTGCCCAGCGATAGATGTAAGAGAGTGTGTGTATCTGCCCAGCTCCCCCACCCCCCTCCCTGTCCCACAATAATAGTAGAGGATGAATCGTAAGATAATGGATGAATATTAGGGGTGAGGGTGGCGGTTAAGTTGCTTACATATGATCTCTGCTTACATATGATCTTACATATGGTGTGTTGCAATACCGAACTACTGCCAAGAAAAATATGCATAGTCATCAATTTTCATTCAGGTCATCGTCATGAAGATATATTTCCAAAAAGATCACAGTGTTGGACGTTAACTCGGATTTTAACTTGTACTCAGAAATCTAATTGTGTTGACTGCAAACACACACATACAGTAGAGATGGATTGGTGCGAGTGAACCTTCCGTTACAGTGAATTACATTCTTTAAAAAGATTCGTCTGAGAAAAGCAAACAGCGATAAATAACCTTTAATGAGCGTGAACGAAGGTGCTGGAGGTGCAACGGGAGAATGTGTCTGTACAAGCAGTGTGTGTTCACACTGCAATACAGGAGTGTGAAACCGGGTTCAACCATTCGAGAGCTGCACTTTATACAAACGATGCGAACAGTAAGCCAAAAATCACTGACCTGTGATGAGTACATGTCGACTTTTCATTACAGGAAGACAAAAAGGATATCGGGACTGACTTACAGGATGAAGGACTGTTCCTCCTCTACACGAGTGTGCAATGTCAGTGATCCAGTGTACTACTGTCTGTTGTTCAATCTATGCCAGAGTATATGTTGTATTACATATGAGAAACACACTGCCTGAAATGTGTGGATATACAAAATAATAAAAAGCTATTCAAATAAGCAGGCGTTTTCATTCGATGTTATAGAGCTGTCACAAGGTGGCGTTGCAGAGAGAGGTAAGTAATTCAGCAGCTGATGTGATTCTAAGCATGTATAAAAGTCTTTTAAGATTCTAACAGAAGAGTTTTAGTTCATAATCTATACACACACACATATACATATACACGCATACATCCATCTTCCGCTTTATCCTTTATTAGGGTCGCGGGTGGGTTCCCCATGCCCATCCAGGGGAGAACGCCAATCCATCACTGGGCACACTCACATAAACACACTATATGGGGCAATATGGAGAACTCAATTGACCTTATCAGGACAAGTGGCAGAAAAATGAACGATTGTCTCGGTTTCATTCATTCATTGTCTCCCGCTTTATCCTCTATTAGGGTTCCCCATGCCCATCCAGGGGAGAACGTTTCAGGCGCTGGGCAGATACACCCAGGACAGGGCGCCAATCCATCGCTGGGCACACACTCTATATGGGGCAATTTGGAGAATTCAATTGANATATGGAGAACTCAATTGACCTTATCAGGACAAGTGGCAGAAAAATGAACGATTGTCTCGGTTTCATTCATTCATTGTCTCCCGCTTTATCCTCTATTAGGGTTCCCCATGCCCATCCAGGGGAGAACGTTTCAGGCGCTGGGCAGATACACCCAGGACAGGGCGCCAATCCATCGCTGGGCACACACTCTATATGGGGCAATTTGGAGAATTCAATTGACCTGATCCATGTTTTTGGACTGTGGGAGGAAACCGGAGAACCCGGAGGAAACCCACGCGGACACGGGGAGAACATGGAAACTCCACCCAGATGGGGATTCGAACCGGGAATCCCTAGTGCTGAGAGGCGAACGTGCTAACCACTAAGCCACCGTGCCGCCCCGTCTCGATAGCAGCTTAATAAAATAACAAAAGATACAGCTTGATTAGGTTTCTTCTCATCATCCATCTCAAAACATAAACATGGATTTTAAAATGTACATCATTGCATTCAATTATTTTACGAGCAGCAAATCAGACCAGTGTACAATACGACATCCATCCATTATCTTCTGCTCTATCCTTTACTAGGGTCGCGGGGGGCTTCTCCATGCCCATCCAGAGGAGAAAGTTTTGGGTGCTGGGCAGATACACCCAGGACAGGACAGACATGACATACAAACATGCATACAAACACACTCTATATGGGGCAAATTAGAGCTGTACCATTTATACTACAGTATTTATTATATTCAAGGGAAGCTTAAATAAGAGTTAACTTAAAAATTTAGATTATTAAAATATCTTGGTGTCCGATGACGAATTAGACACACTGATACCTATACCACTTTCATTCCCTTAAAACTCATTTGGACAAATGAAAATATTTAGCTGGTGTAGTTTGTCTGGCTGTCACAGGGTGGCGTTGCAGATAGAGGAAAGCAGCTGATGTGATTCTAAGCATGTAGAAAAGTATTTAAAAATCCTACCAAAAGAGTTTCAGTTCATACACATATACATACACATGCCCATCCAGGGGAGAACGTTTATATATATATATATATATATATATATATATATATATATATATATATATATATATATATATATATACATACACACACACACACCTGCCTCTGCGGGGGTCCACAGAGCATCATTTCTATCATTTCTATCATCATTTCTATTCTCTGATTATTACTTCTTTTAAGGATATAATGTCCAGTAGATGCCTCTAGAATAGATCGGGTCGGCAGTGCTTAATAAACATGTTGAATGTCTCGGCGTTACGGACAGAGATCACCAATTAGCAGGAGGTAAAAAAAAAATATCTGGAGTGAGAATAAGCCCCCCAGTGAGATTAAAGCACCAGAGGCCAGTCATTAATAAAGCACAGTAAACAGGCCTTCTAATAATAGCAGGTAAGTAAAAGGGAGCAGATCCAGAGCTTGTTCTGTAGGATCATGTCAGGGTCTTGTATTAAATGGGGGCGACTAGTGGAAGACAGTTCTTAGCATGTTCTCCTCTCAGCACTAGGGATTCCCGGTTCGAATCCCAATGTGGGTGGAGTTTCCATGTTTTCCTCGTGTCTGCGTGAGTTTCCTCCGGGTTCTCCGGTTTCCTCTCACAGTCCCACAGTCCAAAAACATGAATCAAGGTCAATTGAGTTCTCCAAATTGCCCCATATAGAGTGTGTCTGTGTAAGTGAGTGTGTGCCCAATGATAGATTGGCGCCCTGTCCTGGGTGTATCTGCCCTGCGCCTGAAACTTTCTCCCCTGGATGGGCATGGTAAACTGCCCGCGACCCTAATAGAGGATAAAGCGGAAGATAATGAATGAATGGATTGTCTTGATGTTCTTCAGACTTCTGAATCTGCAGAAGCGAGCTGTTTTAGTGAACCGTTTAGATAGTTAGTCTATAAGAAGTACAAACATTACACGGCACCGTGGTCGGGTTCATGTCACACTAAGCAAACTGAACCATTACATCTCTGACAGAAAACCATTTTCTTTTTTTTAATGTTTTTTCCTCATTTTTAGTGCCTGTAATTACCCGATCTGTTTAGCAGGTGGTGTGACTAATTTAATCCCAATGGCCCGTGTTTAACAGCTGTAACTGCAGAGACTGCTGGTGCTAGAGTTTAAATTTAATATATTTCACATGGAGGGTGGTACGGTGGCTTAGTGGTTGGCACGTTCTCCTCTTAGCACTTGGGATTCTCGGTTCGAATCCCAATCTGGATGGAGTTTCCATGTTCTCCCCGTGTCCGCGTGGGTTTCCTCCGGGTTCTCCGGTTTCCTCTCACAGTCCAAAAACATGGATCAAGGTCAATTGAGTTCTCCAAATTGCCCCATATAGAGTGTGTCCGTGTGAGTGAGTGTGTGCCCAACGATAGAATGGCACCCTCTCCTGGGTGTATCTGCCCAGCGCCCAAAACGTTCTCCCCTGGATGGGCATGGGGAACCCCCCCCCCCCGCGACCCCTTATATCCATTATAATGGATGTATAGTCAGATCATCAGAATAAAATCCAGATGTAATGCAGTATGAGGGCGGCTGAGTGGTTAGCATTCCCAGTTCGAATCCCCATTTGGGTGGAGTTTCTATGTTCTCCCCGTGTCCACGTGGGTTTCCTCCGGGTTCCCCATTTTCCTCCCACAGTCCAAAAACATGGATCAAGGTCAATTGAATTCTCCAAATTGCCCCATATAGTGTGTGTCTGTGTGAGTGAGTGTGTGCCCGGCGATAGATTGGTGTCCTGTCCTGGGTGTATCTGCCCAGCGCCCGAAACGTTCTCCCCTGGATGGCCATGGGGAACCCCCCGTGACCCTAGTAGTGGATAAAGCGGAAGATAATGGATGGATATGCAGTATGGAATGTCACAGTGTAAACAGGGTCTTATTGATTGCTACGCAAACCTTGCTAAGTATAAAAGCCATTGCCCTAACGATCCATCCATCCGCCTCAGCCTCAGTAAATGGCCAAATATTTACAATACATTTTTTTTTTCTAAACAGGCGTTAGCCTAACATAATCTGCAGAATGTTTCTGATGCAGGTCACATGATCGCCCCACCCTTCCTGCATATTTCTGCACTTACTTGCCTTCGGAAGACTAAAGGTTTTGATGACTGTGCAAGCTGGAATTCAAGTGGGCACGAAACAGCATCGGTCTGCTTTCTAAAATGCGGGAGAACACAAAAAGGGTCACCGAACTTATAAGACGGTCCAATTGTTCCTGAATATGTAACATCTTTTTTAAATTACAGGATGATAAAATAATCTCGAACAGCTCTGTTGATCCACTGGTGCCTCGTTTAATTAGGCAGAAATGTTTACAGTAGGACAAACCACATCCCTGTCAGAATATCCATGGCGTGCTTGTTATAAGTTAGTCAGCAATCCAAATAAATATTTCAGACCTCAGCAATGGGGCAATTGTTTCCTGTAAATTACATGTTAGGAGTAATTAGTTGCTTTATCAGAGCAGTCAGGTTTGTTAAAGTAGAGCAAAACAACGTTCTGCAGCAAAGTTCTAGCCAATAAACTGTATGTATGTGGACACATTACGACAAAAGGGCGTTGGTTTGAACATTCCAGTATCTAAATTGGAGGAAAGATGGAGAACCAGCTTGGAAAGCAGAGCCTTCCAATGCAGGTCCATGCCGTTGCGGACCAGCCGCCTGGACGCCGAATTAGTCCCAAGTTCAGCATGAAGGATTATTTAATGCAGGAAACACCATGAAAACACACACACACACACACACACACACACACACAAGCGACAAGATGCAACTCATATGATGACTGGATGGGACTCAACAGTCAGAGGAAAAGTCGGGTTCAAAGGTAAAGGGAGAATGAACACGAGACAAACCCGAGAATAAACAAGCACTATCCATCCAATATCTTCCGCTTTTCTTCTGTTAGGGTAGCGGGGGGGTTCCCCATGCCCATCCAGGGAAGAACGTTTTAGGTGCTGGGCAGATACACCCAGGACAGGGCGCCAAACTATCGCCGGGCACACACTCACTTACACAGACACAAACCATATGGGGCAATTTAATGAACTCAATTGACTTGATCCATGTTTTTGGACTGTGGGAAGAAAGCGGAGAACCTGGAGGAAACCCACACGGAAACGGTGAGAACATGGAAACTCCACCCGGATGGGAATTCGAACCGGAAATCCCTAGCGCTGAGAGGAGAACATGCTAACCACTAAGCCACAGTGCTGCCCGCGCTTTCCATCCATTTAACCATATCTTCCGCTTGTCAGGGGTTCGTGTAGCGGGGGGCAGCAACCCAATCCAACCCAACCCAAGTAGAGAGGCCCAGACCTCCCACGCCCCAGCAACCTCCACCAGCTCAACTGGAGGAAACAAGCACTAATGAGATGAAACACATCATAGAAGTGCAATCAGAGACTCGGACGGCACGGTTGCTTAGTGGTTTCCATGTTCTCCCCGTGTCCGTGTGGGTTTCCTCTGGGTCTCCGGTTTCCTCCCACAGTCCAAAAACATGGATCAAGGTCAATTGGATTTTCCAAATTGCCCCATATAGAGTGTCTGCCATGTGTCTGTGTGACTGAGTGTGTGCCCAGTGATAGATTGGTGTCCTGTCCTGGTTGTATCTGCCCAGCGCCTTAAACGTTCTCCCCTGGATGGGCATGGAGAACCCCACTGCGATCCTAGGAGAGGATAAAGCAGAAGATAATGGATGGATGGATGGATCAGACACATGCAGTGTCTCCAACTCTGGAAAAGCTGTCAGTACTGTACTGATACCGTCAACATTTATTTTCTAAACATGAAACCTTACTGGTACGCATTGCCTGCTCTAGAACTGATTCAGAACGTTGCATATTGACTTGTTTTCAACCCCAAGTGAACTCCTCTCTCTCTCTCTCTCTATTGGCTCCCTGTAGTTGCTCATATTCAATACAAACCGCTGACAAACTGCTCCATCTTACCTTCAATCTACAGGACATTTCCAAAATACACCTCGCCTCGTTCACTTTGCAGCCCGACTTCTGTTCAAGAAGACCAAGTATTTACGGATAATGTAGAGTTCACCAATTTATTGTTTCCTACATGATAGGAAAACCTTTTTTTACTTTATATTCTAACAAAATGTACTCGTTTTTTTTGGGCAGATCATGAAGAACTATAGATTCATCATGTACAAACGATGACAAAGTCCACATCTTGTTATATTTTACAGGTTCACACATGACCTCATCTTTTAAAACCAAAGTGTGTATCAGAAGACAAAACACACACGGCATCAAATTACTGAATAAACAAAAAACCTAAAAGATTAAAAAAAAAAAAAAAAACTCCATTTAACTTGTCCTCACTTTATTTTGGCACAGAGAGCCAGAGAAGTGCAAGACGTGCAAGTTAAGTTCCAGGTGTTCTTATTTCTTATGGATCAATGTCTTCAACATGCACAAATAAAGAACATATAATTGCTCCTTGGGCGGCTTAGCCATGGCTTAGTTGTTAGCATGTTCTCCTCTCAGCACTAGGGGTTCCAGGTTTAAATCCCAATCTGGGTGGAGTTTCCATGTTCTTCCCGTGTCCACGTGAGTTTCCTCCGGGTTCTCCGGTTTCCTCCCACAGTCCAAAAACATGGATCAAGTCAATTGAGTTCTGCAAATTGCCCCATATAGAGTGTGTCTGTTTGGGTGGGTGTGTGCCCGGAGATGGATTGGCACCCTGTCCTGGGTCTGTCTGCCCGGCACCCCACCGCGACCCAACTGGAGGATGAAGAGGGAGATAATGGATGGACTTCGACATATTCCTCTTACGAAGCAGTAAATATTCCTCCTTTTAGTTATTTAACAGTTAGTTTCCTTCGTTGCTGGCCTGCAGCGTATGATTTTGTCACTCGGTTATCTAAATGACTGATGAGAACTCGCTGTTGGATTCAATCCCATGAGGAGCAAACCTGCAAAGGGAACGAGCTATAAATGGGTTTATATGAAACACATAGACATGAGCAGTGGACACGCTGAAGCCCTCATGGGAGTCTGTGGTATGAAGGGGATAATGGAGCAGCTCATTTGAACGCCATCCTTAAAAATAAACACTAAAAAGAAACCAGATTGAGGATTAATAGGTTTTTCTTCTCCTTCCAGAGAAGTGTAAAAGCAGAACGACGTTATCATATCAGATTACACAGATTACAGCTCTTACCAAGCACAAAAAGCTATTGTACTGTAAACACACTACACTAATTAAAAAGATAAAGAAACATAGTTTGTCATTTACATATCACATTTCACAGTTTACAGGTTTTGAGGTTAGTGATTAAGAAGTCAACATCATGTTCAGAATTTTGTTTCTGTTACGGTAAAATGATGTTCAGTGTGGATACTGTGATTATAACTTTATTTTGTTGTTCTATTCACACAATATTAACAATACTTTAATTACTACTAGATACTTTAACGTCAATCATTATTAAAATATCACATATGCATATATAGAGATGTACCGGTGGTTAAGTGGTTAGTATGTTCGCCACTCAGTGCTGGGGATGCAGATTTCCAAGATCCCAATCTGGTTTCCTTCAGGCTCTCCAGTTTCCTCCCACAGTCCAAAAGCATAGATTCCAGGTAAACTGGCTGCTCTAAATTGCCCCTTTAGAGTGTCTGCGTGCCCAGCGATGGATTGGTGCCCTGTCCTGTACACACACACATATACATATATATATATATATATACACATATACATATATATATATATATATATATATATATATATATATATATATATATACACACACACACACACACGCACATGCATACACACACATACATACACATCTGTCTATCTATCTATGCACACATACATGTACATACATATTTATTATATAAATAAAATAAAATGATTAACTAAAACTAATTAAAACACATAATTCTGTCTCACAGGTTAACTATTGTACTATCACAATTTGAGGCAACACTGATATTTCATTTAAAAAAAGTGACTGAATACCAAATAATGCCCAGAAAAAGAAATTTTCTGCATGATTCAAACTGCTGAAGTCTTTCAAACAAATGCCTAATGATCTCATGTAATGTATATTTATCACAAGAAAAGAAACTTATGTGATACAAATCCAGGATGTCAGTTTAGTTCTGAGCCTCATAATTAGACCTGAATGGATGTGTCCTTAAATAATAGCACTTTCACAATAGACTGAAACTTTGCCAGTGAAACAGTGAAGAAAGTGCAGGATGATAATACAACATACATTTAATACTTCAGCAAGCAGCTGAATGGGTGGGAAGAATACACTGCACTTATGGTCTATTAAATATACACATGTAGAGGGTGTAGTCCTCGTTTTAGCTGGAAGCAGTATTATTCTAGCAGACAGGAAAAAGAATGCTTCTTTACAAAGGTTGCCAACCAAACAGAAAAATCCCTTAAAAATGCATCAGATATGCTCCAAGGCAACACAACAAAGCACATGTGTAATGCATAGGGAGATGGAGGAGCAAAATAAATAATATTTGTGTTCTTTTATTGGGGGTTCAAAGATCACAGAGAACTTTGGAGAGTATTGAAAGCATTTATTTAAATACAGAGAGCAAACACCTTTGTGATACAACAAAATAGTTTTACAGTGTCATTTTCTCCCCCTGTTGACTTGGTTTTAATTTTTTAATTTTTTCACAAATAACTACTACCTATCCCAGTCATGAACATGACATCTAATTTAGGTGAAAAATTCTCTATATTATACAGTTGTATTGGCCGTGTTTTATATTAATATATCACAGAGTGAAACACAATGAGTTCCGGAGACAGGATTGATTGAGCAAAGGGATAGACTTTAACAAACTTGCATTTAAATACAACTGCTGGCTGGTGTCTCTGTCATGTCTCACCCTGGCTCATAATAAAGCAATAAAGCATGCACCACTTTTTGAAACACCATCTTGAATGCCTTGTTGCTTTTATAAAATGGTTTCAAATACATTATTATAAAAAAACAAGGTTAAATTCATTAAAGCAATTCATTAATAAAATGGTCTTCCATGAAGTAATCTAGTCCAGTTTTACAGTAAACACTGAACGCAGAGTAACTGGATACTGGTTTCTGTAACAATTTAAAAATTCCATCTAGACCAATCACAGAAGACAATTCTTAAAAAAGGCGGCACGGTGGCTTAGTGGTTAGCACGTACGCCTGTCAGCGCTAGGGACTCCCGGTTCGAATTCCCATCTGGGTGGAGTTTCCATGTTCTCCCCATGTCTGCGTGGGTTTCCTCCGGCTTCTCCGGTTTCCTCCCACAGTCCAAAAACATGCATTAAGTCAATTGAGTTTTCCAAATTGCCCCTTATAGAGTGTGTCCGTGTGAGTGAGTGTGTGCCCAGTGATAGAATGGCGCCCTCTCCTGGGTGTATCTGCTCAGCGCCCCAAACGTTCTCCCCTGGATGGGCATGGGGAACCCCACCGCGACCCTAATAGAGGATAAAAGCGGAAGATAATGAATGAATGAATGAATTCTTGAAAAATAATAATAAATAAATAAATAAAAAACAGCTGCAACAGGCTTTGTGCTCATTGGGAATTGCCTCTCATTATCTCTATCTGTATTTCAATAACGTATGCATGTTCTATGATTTAAAATGATGTATTGTTTATCACGCATTGATATGAATGTGAAGTGTGCAGAAATGCGCATTGTTATCAATAATGTCACAGCTGGACAAACGCCTCAGCCACACACATTTAATGACCTGTTTTATAATTTTCTCTAATTACCATTAATAGCCTTTGGTTTGGCCTCTAGCGCCGTTCCTTTACGTTGTTGCCACAATGAACTTAGGAAATAAATATTGAAACGATTTCCACTGGTTCCAGAAAAGTCTTGCAGCAAATTGTATGTATGTGTGCACACATGCGTTCACACATGAAAGGGTCAAAGGGTCTGACATGTCCGAGTAAATAACAATAACAATAATATACTGTACAATATACTTATTTACTCATTCATGTCAGACATTTTCCTCAAAGTGTCAAAGAGTGTGCACACGTGTGTATACATTTACATTTACATTTGATCACTTAGCAGATGCTTTTATCCAAAACGACTTACAAATGCGCAACACAAGTCAGTAGTGAAGAAAACCAACTACACTGTAGAATTATCAAACCTGATTTTTATTTGATATATATATATTCATCCATCCATTATCTCCCGCTTTATCCTCTATTAGGGTCGCGGTGGGGTTCCCCATGCCCATCCAGGGGAGAACGTCTCGGGCGCTGGGCAGATAGACCCAGGACAGGGCGCCAATCCATCGCTGGGCACACACTCACTCACACAGACACACTCTAAACGGGGCAATTTTTGAGAATTCAATCAACTTGATCCATGTTTTTGGACTGTGGGAGGAAACCGGAGAACCCGGAGGAAACCCACGCAGACACGGGGAGAACATGGAAACTCCACCCAGATGGGGATTCGAACCAGGAATCCCTAGCGCTGAGAGGCGAATGTGCTAACCACTAAGACACCGTGCCGCCAATTGATTATATATATATATATATATATATATATATATATCAGACCCTTTGACCCTTTCCTCAAACAATACAATAGGGAGACACACAAAATTTCCCCATCAGCATGTCTTTGCAATGTGGAAGGAAACTGGAGTACCAGGAGAAAACCCACTCAGAAAAGAAATGAGGGTTGTTAACCTCAACCAGGACTCGAAGCAGGGATGTCTGAAAGTAGCGATGACCACTGTCACCAAACTGGACATACTGTATTAAAAATGATAGTGATCTGATATTTTGCCTACTGAACTTTGTTCTTCACATTTAAACCATCTATGCAGTGAAACTCTCTCTCTCTCTCACACACACACACACACACACACACACACACACACACACACTGAATAAAGTGAGCAGCCTTGGGAGCAATTGGCGTTAGGTGCCTTGCCCAAGAACATTTCAGCCATAGTACTTGGTGGGACTGGGAATCGAACCCTGGACTTTGAGGTCACAGGGCTGGTTCCTTAACCACAAGCCTACGACTAACGATAAGAGCACTGATAATAAGCAACTTTAATTCTGACAGGAAAGCTTAGAGTTTTTTTTTTTCTTAGTACATGTCTACTGCAAATAACCCAACCGTTCAAAATGATTTAAGAATATTTTTTTTACTGAGCAATTATCAGTTATTTCAAAATATTTAAACTAATAATGCTCACAGAGATTAGAACTGTTTACATGTACAAGCTCAGTATTTAACCTTTATTGTGGCTTATAATTTATGAGCCTCATTACTCAGGTTTATGCCTACGGCACAGATAATTTCTCACATTCTAGGCACAGCACTTTAGGATATAGAGGAACCGAAATCTTTAGCACCTTAACTTCTTTTTAAAGGTTTGAAACATCTTGTTCTAGATGAGACTGAAATACATTTAGGACGGCTGTTGAGAATCAAGAAGGAAAGCTTAAATGCAATTACAGAGTAGTGCTTCAGATCAGTATCTTTAAGAGGCTATTATCTGCAATTAATTCAATAGAGCATGAATCCTTAATGCGATTATACAATACTTATATATATATATATATATATATATATATATATATATATATATATATATATATATATATATATATATAAATATATATATATATATATATTTCATTCAGGGGCTGCACGGTGGCTTAGTGGTTAGCACGTTCGCCTCTCAGCGCTAGGGATTCCCGGTTCGAATCCCCATCTGGGTGGAGTTTCCATGTTCTCCCCGTGTCTGCGTGGGTGTCCTCCGGGTTCTCCGGTTTCCTCCCACAGTCCAAAAACATGGATCAAGTTAATTGAATTCTTAAAATTGCTCCCTATAGAGTGTGTCTGTGTGAGTGAGTGTATGCCCAGCGATGGATTGGCGCCCTGTCCTGGGTCTATCTGCCCAGCACCCGAGACGTTCTCCCCTGGATGGGCACAGGGAACCCCACCGCGACCCTAATAGAGGATAAGCGGGAGATAATGAATGAATGAATATATTCATTCATTCATTATCTTCCGCTTTATCCTATATTAGGGTCACAGGGGGGTCCCTGTGCCCATCCAGGGGAGAACGTTTCAGGCGCTGGGCAGATACACCCATCGCCAACCTATCGCCTGGCACACACTCACTTACACACTCTACATGGGTAATTTGGAGAACTCAATTGACTTGAACCATGTTTTTTTGGACTGTGGGAGGAAACCGGAGAACCTGGAGGAAACCCACACGGACACGGGTAGAACATGGAAACTCCACCCAGATGGGGATTCGAATCCCTAGCACCAAGAGGCGAACGTGGTAACCACTAATCCACCGTGCCTCGATCGATAGAAAATTCACACACTCACTGGCTACTTTAATATAAATACATTAATACTCTAATCTAATATTTTGTTTGTGTGTAAAGTGTCGGCACGGTGGCGTAGTGGTTGGCATTTCCAAATTGAAGAACTGGGGATCCAGGTTTGAATCCCGACCTGGGTGTTCACCCCGTGTTCTCCAATTTCCTCCCACAGTCCAAAAACATAGATTCAAATTTCCTCTATATAGTGTGTGTGTGTGTGAGAGAGAGAGAGAGAGAGAAAGTAAGTGTGTGTCCAGCAATAGACTGGCACCCTGTCCTGAGTGCACCGGCCCAGCGCTAGAAACATAGTAAAATAATAGGATCAGATGTTTAAAGGGGATGGTATGGGGTACGGTGGCGCAGTGATTTGTATGACCGCCTCTCAGCGCAAGGAATCCAGGTTCGAATTCCAATCTGGGTGTTCTCCCTGTGTCCACATAAGTTTTCTCCACTTTCCTCCCACAGCTCAAAAACATAGACTCAAGGTAAACTGGCTGCTCGGAATTGCCGTTATCCAAATTGCCCTTATATAATGTGTGTGCCCAGCAATAGATTGGCACCCTGTCCTCTGTGTATCTGCCTAGCACCTGAAACATTCTCCCCTGGAAGGGCATGGGGAGGGGGGGGTTCCACATCCAGTGAATAAGTAGGAAAACCCCATAAGAACATACAAAACACATTCCCACACATTTACAGATAGGATCAATTTTAGATCTCCAATAGTATATTAAACTTAGGAATTTGAAAGCTGCAGAAGGAATCCAAGAGGCAAGAGATGAACATGTATACACCACACTGTAAGGACTTTGACTATCCAACCCAGGAATCGGACCCTGGACCCTCCTGCTGTGAAACCAGAGCACTAACCACTGTACCACTGACATGACCGTGTCAGGTCAAGTCTATTTATAATAGTGATTTAAAAATAACCTTGACTTGACACGGTGATGCCCCAAACCTGTGATGCCCTTATGCAACATAATTCAAACGGAATACAGTCATTTAGCACACGCTTTTATCCAAAGTGACTGACAAGAATCCTAACTTGATTTTTAGAGCAGAGGGTTGGTCACAGCATCCTTGAAGCAATAAGGGTTATGAGTCTTGTCCAAGGCCCCACATTGGTAACTTTAGTGGACCTGGGATTTGAACCCACAATCTTCAGATTGATAGCCTTAACATTTGGTCATTTATTTACATTTGGTCATTTATTGGACGCTTTTATCCAAAGCGACTTATAAGGTGAACACAGGGTTAATCACAACAACCCTGGAGCAATGAGGGTTAAAGGCCTTACTCAAGGACCCACACTGGTAACTTCAGTGGACCTGGGATTTGAACCCCCAACCTTCAGATTGATAACCCAACACCCTAACCACTGAGCTACCGCGCCCTTAACACATTAACCACTGAGCTTCATTTACTTGCATGCTGTGCCACATAATTGCATGTATTGATAACCATCCATACATCCATTCATTATCTTCCACTTTATTCTCTGTTAGGGTCGCGGGGGTTTCTCATGCCCATCCAGGAAAGAACTGGGCGAATACATCCCGGACAGGGCACCAATCCATCGCTGGGCACACAAACTCACTCACACTATATGGGGCAACTTGGATAATTCAATTGACTTGATCCATGTTTTTGACTGTGGGAGGAAACCAGAGAACCTGGAGGAAACCCACGCAGACACGGGGAGAACATGGAAACTCCACCCAGATTGGGATTCGAACCGGGAATCCCAAGAGCTGAGGAGAACATGCCAACCACTAAGCCACCATGCCATTCTTGTATTAATAACCTTAGAGTGAAGATACTACACAAACTAATATAAATATCTTATACATATCTTTTTAGGCCTACTTTTTTAAATTCTTATTTTTTTTATTCTATGAGATGTTGTTCCTATACTCCTGCTTTTTAATATTTTATTATATTTTGTTCTTATATTACATAACATAAGTGCCTTGTGTTTCTTGAATGGCGCGTATAAATAAACTTCTATTATATTATTATTATTAATATTATTACACTATGTTCCAAACTAATATGCAAATAATATTTTCCAGATTTTCTTAATAATTTGAAACATGGATTTTTTTTTTTTTTTTAATATACTGTTATCATTGGCAGTTTGTTCAAAAACCTTTCAATTGTACTCTAATAGTTGATGACTGGAAAATTACAATGACTGTTTTTCATAAAGGTAATTTTGGAAAATCAGAGAAAATATTTTTTTGCAAGGGTGGCTTAGTGGTTGGCATGTTCTCCTCTCAGCGCTAGGGATTTCGGGTTCGAATCCCAATCTTGGTGGAGTTTCCATGTCGTACTGCAAACAACAAGCCTGTGTTTTTTTCTGCTGAGATCGTGTAAATTGCAATATTAGCGTCTCTGCTCATCATCCTCTGCTTCATCCTCTACTAGGGTCACGGAGGTTTGTAAGTGATGAAGGCCCTGGACAGGGTGCCAATCCAGCACAGTCACTGATACATTTAATGGGGCAATTTAGAGCAGGCGGCATAGTGACATAGTGGTTAGCACGTTCGCCTCTCAGCACTATGGATTCCTGGTTCGAATCCCCATCTGGGTGGAGTTTCCATGTTCTTCCCGTGTCTGCGTGGGTTTCCTCCGGGTTCTCCGGTTTTCTCCCACAGTCCAAAAACATGGATCAAGTTAACTGAGTTCTTCAAATTGCCCCATATAGAGTGTGTCTGTGTGAGTGAGTGTGTGTTCAGCGATGGATCGGCACCCTGTCCTGGGTGTATCTGCCCAGCGCCCGAAATGTTCTCCCCTGGATGGGCATGGGGAACCCCACCGCGAACCTACTAGAGGATAAAGTGGAAGATAATGGATGGATGAATATTTTTTGCATAATAATTTGGACCACAGAGTGTCATATGGATGGTTGTTAGTTATACCTATAAATTTGTGTTATCCTCACATGTTCTTATTATGTAAGAGGCACAGGTTACACCCACAATTCAGTTATGCAGAAAATGATAGTGTTCATAGTGTGACTTAACTGGAACTCTTTAGGCTCTTTCCAAAGAACCACAGTTTACATTTATTCACATGCAAGCACGTTTTTTTCTAGAATTCCATGTAACTCCTAATTCAATATAGTAATTGTAGATTATAATTACCAGGCTTAACAATTTACACAAAAATAACAGCACAACAAAAAAATGGTAAATCTAACTCACCCATGGAAAAAAACGAGGTAATCGCATGCATCACTTACAATGAATTGCCACATCAGACTCTGTATCAGCTGCAATATTGAAGGTATGCAATCCTGCACTCAGGTGTGATGGGGATTATGCAGACGGACATTACAGCTAAAGTGTCTCTCAATAGGTGCTTATCATCCAGCTCTGTCACTACTGCACCAACTACGCTGAGACACTGAGGGAAAGCTATTTCCTCTCCAGCCCCTTAAAAGGAGCACCATTTAACGTGTGAGAGAAGCGATGCTCAAGCCGGCATCAAGCAAGATTCACAAATGGCCAGCAGGGGGTTAGCGTCTTACTACTGGACGTACTGCAAACGACAAGCCTGTGTTTTTTATCTGCTATGATCGTATAAATTGCAATATTAGCGTCTCTGCTCATCATCCTCCGCCTTATCCTCTACTAGGGTCATGGGGGTTTGTAAGGGATGAAGGCCCTGGACAGGGTGTCAATCCAGCACAGTCACTGATACATTTGATGGGGCAATTTAGAGCAGGTGGCTTAGTGGTTAGCATGTTCGCCTCTCAGCACTAGGGATTCCCGGTTCGAATCCCCATCTGGGTCGAGTTTCCATGTTCTCCCCCTGTCCGCGTGGGTTTCCTCTGGGTTCTCCGATCTCCCCCCCACAGTCCAAAACATGGATGAAGTCAATTGAGTTCTCCAAATTGCCCCATTTAGAGTGTGTCTGTGTGAGTGAGTGTGTGTCCAGCGATGGATTGGCGCCCTGTCCTGGGTCTATCTGCCCAGCGCCCGAAACTTTCTCCCCTGGATGGGCATGGGGAACCCCCTGCGACCCTAATGGAGGATAAAGCGGGAGATAATGAATGAATAAATTTAGAGCAGCTAATTCACCAAAAACAGAGAATTCAGAAAAAAAAAACCCACACATACATTGGCATTCGAACCTAGCCTGCAGTGAGAGACGAACATGTCACCCTTGACATTATTATCTATCCATTTGCTTACGCTTTTATACTATACCATGCTCATCCAGGGGAGAACATTTCGGGTGCCGGGCAGATACAACCAGGACAAAGCGCCAGTCCATTACTGGGCACACACTCACTCACACAGACAGACTCTATATGGGGCAATTTTGAGAATTCAATTGTCCTTGATCGATGTTTTTGGACTGTGGGAGAAAAGTGGAGAACCCAGAGGAAACCCACGCGGACACGGGGAGAACATGCAAACTCTACCCAGATTGGGATTCGAACCGGGAATCCCTAGAGCTGAGAGGAGAACATGCTAACCACTAAGCCACCGTGCCACCTCACATTTGACATTATCATTATTATCATTATTATTATTATCATCATCATCATTGTCATTATTCTCACGATGATTATTATTATCATCATCATCATTACTGGCAATTTAATTTCAATACAATAAAAGAACCAATGCCTTGTATAAACATTTCTCCCTTTATCTTGTTCATACGGGACGCTGCTCCGTTTTGCTTTATTGTGTGGATGGTATTGTCAGGTTGACTGGATTCAGGGAGGTGTGGAGGAGTAAGGAATGCTTTTGCGAGGTACAGCATAATCATATAAATCTCTGAGGTGAGTATCTGTAACATAAATATATATTTATTTGTGCTTTATTTTTCTTTCTGACGCATAATTGCTATACCAAGAAATTGGGTCAGGTTAATTACAGGTAGACTAGCAGGTAATAAAGCATGTCAGTTATAAATAATATGCAAAATTAGGGTGTGGGTGTGTGTGTGTGTGTGTATATATGTGTGTGCGTGTGTGTGTGTGCATGCTCAAAAGGTGATTCATCAACAGCCTTTTCTGAACAGTTCAATGGCCCGTCATAAGACTTATAGCGGTTTCGACAGCATTTTGGCCGCAAACATGTTTTCTTGTTGTAACAACACTGATGCGTTAGAGTCTCAGGCTGTATGGATCATAACATACATTAACCCTCATTTATAATTCAGGAATTCAATCCGCTGTTAATCCATAAAGCTATGAATTGATATCACATTAAGTCTGCATCTGAAATGTCAGACTTTGCCCTGAACTTGAACATAATGCAGGGGCTCGATCAGTACATAAGTTTCTAGTGTCTTATGCAACATCACACATACTACATCCGCTATAATACCAACATCATTTGATGTAAAAAGTCACTACACCTCTAAAAAACACCTTTGGAATTGTCCGTAATTGTTTGTTAAGAACCCTGTCCTGGGTGCACCGGCCCAGAGCCTGAAACATCATAAGGTGATAGGATGAGATGTTCAAAGGGGATGGTATGGGGTACGGTGGCGTAGTGATTTGTATGACCGCCTCTCAGCCCAAGGAATCCAGGTTCGAATTCCAATCTGGGTGTTCTCCCTGTGTCCACATGTGTTTTCTCCACTTCCCTCCCACAGTCCAAAAACATGGATTCAAGGTAATTTGGCTGCTCGGAATTGCCACTATCTAAATTGCCCTTATATAATATGTGTGTGCCCAGTGATAGATTGGCGCCCTGTCCTGGGTGTATCTGCGTAGCATCTGAAACATTCTACCCCCCCCCCACACACACACTTTATTATCTAGTGGAAGATAATAAATTGAGGTGAGATTTTTAAATTAGGGTGGCACGGTGGCTTAGTGGTTAGCAAGGTCTCCTCTCAGCACTAGGGATTCTTCTCCGGTTTCCTCCCACAGTCCAAAAACATGGATCGAGATCAATTGAATGCTTTAAATTGCCCCATATAGAGTGTGTTTGTGTGTGTGAGTGAGTGCGTGCCCAGTGATAGATTGACACCCTGTCCTGGGTGCATCTGCCCAGCGCCCGAAACATTCTCCCCTGGATGGGCATGAGGAACCATTCCCTCATGACCCTAGTAGAGGACAAAGTGGGAAAAAAAAATGGATGGATGTATGTTAAAAGAGAAAAACACATTTTCACATGGGATCAGTTTTAGATTTAGAAACTGTGGGAGAAATCGATCGCACACACTACAGCCGCCATAATACAATCATCATTTCATGTAAACAATCACTACACCACTAAAAAGACACCTTTGGAATTGTCCATAATTGTTTAGAACAGATTTAATAAGTCAAAACACATTTCTTCCAAAAAACACTTAATACAAAAAAAATATAATTATAATATAATATAATTTTTTAGAAGGTGGGATCAGATAATGATCAGGTTTGATAATTCTAGTGTCTGCTAAATGAATAAATGCACATTTTATAGTATTCTTTTCTTTTTCTGACTGTATCTTACTTTTAAACAACAATTCTGGCCTCCCACATTTCAAACATCCAGATTCAGAAGGTCATCTGACACTTTGCCTACTGCTGAGTTAATACTTTATATCTATAAACACTAAATATTCTTCCATACTGTGTTATTCACTTGGGAGACAGCCGTGCAAACCACTACACCACTGTTCTATTTGTTCAAATGTATTAGCAACTGCTTTTGTTAAAATACAGACATAAGAAAAAAAATTGAATGAAGACTCAAACCAAGAGACAAAACACCACCTGTCAATCACAGCAATACAATTAAATCCGGGAATACTAATAAGCCAAAAGCCAAATAAACTGGCTCAGAGATGTTGAATGTACCCCTGATCAGTTAAAACTGTGAAAAGGTCTTTATGCGTGACGCTTTATTAGTTTGAATGCACCTATTTTCAGGCTGAAGATCCCAGACAATCTCTAGAACATGAAATTGAAAGAGCAGGTGTGTCCCAATGGGATGCACTCTCACCTCAGACCACAGGATTTGAATAGGGTTAAATAGAGCACAAGTCAAAGAGCAACAGTGGCTGGATCACAATGACCTATTACCTATACTCGATGTCTCAACAGTTAAATATGACTATAGTTCGGAAGACAGGCGAAGATGAACAAAGATCTAGTAGGAGTAAAAGATTAGTGGATGCTATTATTCTAAAGGTCTGAGGTTCTTCAATAGGGGCCGTTGAGCAAGGCTCCTAAACCTCACCTGGAACCTTGCTATTGAGAAACTGACTTGATTACAGAAGCCAAGGGACAGTATTAGAGACAGTATTAAAAACATGGCTCCATTTCTATCATTTTGGATGCCAGGGGCATCATTAGACCTGGGCTTTCGGGGCTATAGCCCCAGATGTTTTGTCAGTAGTCCCGGATCAAATGAGAGCAGCCTTCTCTGCAGCCCCTCCTCCAGCAGCGGGACCGAATGATGGAGTCACCGTCAGCTGTTTGTGCTTCCAAGCACCTGTGTGTGTGTTTCAGGGATACAGATATTTTTCGCCAGTATCGGGAGTAAAGTTACCGTAATAACTGTATGTTGACTGTAAAGAGCAGTTTCTCAGTTTTCAAAAACCATCCGCATTTTTCTGAAGGCGCAAACTGTCGCAAAGTTGCGGTATTTCGAAGCAAAACCATGTTAAAACTGTCTCATCTGCGACGGACTCGTAAAACGTATTCAGGCTTTTCTGCCGAAGCTCAGGTTCATTTATTCAAAAGTTTTCAGCCCAAACCATCATTTATTACAACTGAATGTGCTCTCCACTGCCGACAGACATATTTCATATGTTAATAAATTTTATTCAATATAACTAATAGAGGGGGGGCACAGAGGCTTAGTGCTTAGCACGTTCGCCTCTCAGCGCTAGGGATTCCCGGTTCGAATCCCAATCTGGGTGGAGTTTCCATGTTCTCCCCGTGTCTGCGTGGGTTTCCTCCGGGTTCCTCCCACAGTCCAAAAACATAGATCAAGTCAATGGAGTTCTCCAAATTGCCCCATATGGAGTGTATCTGTTTAAGTAAGTGTGTGCCCAGCGATAGATTGGCGCCCTGTCCTGGGTGTATCTGCCGAGCACCCGAAACGTTCTCCCCTGGATGGGCATGGGGAACCTCCCGCGACCCTAATAGAGGATAAAGCGGAAGATAATGGATGGATGGATAACTAATAAATGATCAAACATAATGAATGTAACAACAGTTTGAAAAATGGATAAATATACTCATGAATGGGCAATTTTTGAAGAGGACAGAGGGGGAACAAGGGATCTGGGCTTAAGCCCCGATGTTTCTAAACCCTAAAAACACCCCTGCTGGATGCTGATCTACAATTTAGTTACATTAACCGTTATGAGCAAACCAGAAATGCTTCTTTCTACAAGAAACAGGACATTGAACTGTGATGTGATGAAGCACTTTCTGTTCTAGAAGCAGAGAAGAGACTATTTTTAAACAGTGCTAAACAGCCTACGAGTGGAGCGATCAATGTTTACATTTGTGATTGCACTGGTGCAGAGTCTGTGATGCTTGCTTTCTCTCTCTCTCTCTCTCTCTCTCTCTCACACACACACACACCTTGTTTTCAATCCATATCAAGTTCAAACAGGAAAACAAGTAAATTGTAGTTTTATTAGAAATCATATTTAAAGAAAAAGTTGAAACACTGCAAAAATTTTATTTGTTTTGACTTGAATTGATTCCAAAATAACAAATGATCTATTTATCCATTTATTATCTTCCGCTTTATCCTCTATTAGGGTTGCGGGGGGGTACTCATGCCCATCCAGGGAAGAACGTTTCGGGTGCTGGGCAGATACACCCAGGACAGGGCGCCAATCCATAGCTGGGCACACACTCACTCACACAGACACACACATATGGGGCAAATTGAAGAATTCAATTGACGTTGATTCATGTTTTTGGACTGTGGGAGGAAACCAGAGAACCCGGAGGAAACCAACACGGACACGGGGAGAACATGGAAACTCCACCCAGATTGGGATTTGAACCGGGAATCCCTAGCACTGAAAGGAGAACATGCTAACCTGTAAACAACCATGCCAAGGGGCAATCCAGGGGCAATCTAGAGCAGCCAATTCCTTGAATCCATCCTTTTGGAATGTGGGAGGAAATCTGAGAACCCGGAGAAAACCTATGTGGACACGGGAAAACATGGAAACTCCACCCAGATTAGGATTCGAACCAGAAATCCCTAGCGCTGAGAGGAGAACATGCTAACCACTAAGCCACTGTGCTGCCAAGATAAATAATCCAGGTTTTTAAAACTTTTTTTAAAAAGAAATCTTAACAAGATATATTTACTCACGATATCGGCAGATAATTTTACTTCATACACGTACATTTTCTCTTGGTTTGTGTTATTTTTCCTACTGTTATAGGATTAAGTGGAAGATGATTGATGAAGAGATTTAAACTGCCCATCCAGTGGAGAACGTTTCGGGCGCTGGGCAGATACACCCAGGAGAGGGCGTCAATCTATCACTGGGCACACACTCACTCACACAGACACACTCTATATGGGGCAATTTGGAGAATTCAATTGACCTTGATCCATGTTTTTGGACTGTGGGAGGGAACCGGAGAACCCGGAGGAAACCCACACGGACACGGGGAGAACATGGATTGTTCACCCAGATTGGGATTTAAACCTGGAATACCTAGTGCTGAGAGGAGAACATGCTAAACACTAAGCCACCGTACCGCCCTTATATTATATTACATATTATATTGCTTGTTTCAACTACACAATTTTTATATAAATATTTACTGTATTACCTTTTCATTACATTCATTATAGATATTACCACTCAGCACTTATGAACAATGTGTCAGTCATTTATTTCAGTACTCTTGAAATTTAACTCTTCTGATGGTTAATGTACAGGAATAAAATATACCAAACACTTTTATGCATTGATAAAAAAATTAATATTTAATATTCAAATAAATAAAGTCAAGCTAAAAGAAAGGACTCTTTATTTAATAATACACTAATTTATTAATGATCTTTTTCTGCATGAGAGGTCTTTTGTTTTTCGATTTAACTGCGTGAGGTTTTCAGTGCTGAGTGAATGACGAGCAGAAGAGAACAAAATAATTAAAAAGTCCTGTCCCACTGAAATGTAAGCTTTGTGTAACTGATAGGAACTAAAGATGCATAATTTATGTCTCGCCAGACGCTTGTCGCTTCATCATCGCACGATTTTGTGCAATGCACGCAGGTATTTATTTTGGGGATTAGAATGTTGGAGTGTTGCCTGCAAGCCCTACATCTGTTCACCATTCGGTGCATTTTACATCCCAATATTCACACTAAAGAGCGAGTCGGCCTCCTTCAGAAGAGTTCCAAATGCATCTCAGACGGTTCCTCTCTGTTTATCACTTCGCTAAAAGTCTTTCTAAATTTCAGTTTCTGGCCCACATTTATTCTGGTTTTCATCTGAAGCTTATGAGATGTTTTGCCTTGAAATGGCTTCCAGGGGGAATTGTTTTTTAACTTGTTGACGGACTTTCCCTGTTCGCCAACGCAGCCGAAGTCCATGCATGCTGCGGGGCCTTGCGTAACAGCTGAAAAGCGCATCCGATCTTGCATCCCATGTTGGATGCCCATCCCCGAAGCTCAACAATGCAGCTTCCGTCACTGCCCAGTTAAAAGTGGCCATCCACAGAGCATCTCCATCTCCATAGGCTGAGCCACGGTCCTAACTGTAGCGGTTGGACAGAAGCAAGCAGCAGTCAGAAGGTGTTAAGAATCTCTGGTCAGCATGTTAAGTCTGACCCAGAAGGGAATGCCAGGGCAGTGCCGCATGTGATTAGCGAGACACCGGTAATCTGAGCCAGTGTGTGATCTGCTGTGTCTAAGGAGGGGCCTCAAACTCAGGGAGGAGAGATAGAGTTTAACTAGAAGGAGTGCACATAGTCATAGTTCCACTGAAATAGCCTCCAGATAGTCACAGAGGTGCAAATCCTATCGTTTCGGTTTATTCACCACATGGAGATGTACTGAGGACAGCTTGAGCTCTCTACACTGATAGAAGTAAGTAAAGCTAGAAAAGAGCTAATGATCATGTGTGTTATCTATCTTTTATTATTTTACATTCAAATACCTGTTGCTTTGACTGTATGTGAATCAGAATGGGAATTAAAGGGGAAATACAGAATATTGAACATTTCTGAACATATGTATACTTTAAATTTCAAATAGCATAATATTTTATTAGTATAATTTGTAATAGTATAATCATTTGTAATATTAAGTATAATATAATAATATTTATATGGAATTTTATACTCCAGGACAAATTAAGAATTCATTCTTTGTTTTCATCGTTTTATAAAAAAAACAGTACTATATTTTCAGAATTATTTTTTTTTTATTTTTTATTTTATTTCTCATGATTGGCTCATCGGTCTAATTTTGCCATTTTACCGTCAGGTCCGATCCACTACAAGTCCACAGACCAGCATCTACCTGGAACCCCGGGATTATTTAGCACAACAGACGTTTTTGATAAAAATTCTGTTTAAAAGTGCAAAAGCATATCGGTTGGGTCCTGGACTCGCTGATCCCAAAGGATGCGTGAAGTCCCAGTCCACCTCCAGCCTTTTCTGACTCATACGAGTGATGTAAGCTCTGAAGGAAAGTCTGGGCTGAGCGTCAGCATGACAAAGAAATTCTAGAAGAAAGTTGTAACAACTGCTTCTGCATCCAGGCAACCTCTCCCAGCCCAACCCAAGCCAGTCTAGACGAGCCCAGCAAATCCTCACCAGGAGTTTCCTCTTTCCAGACCACATGGAGGTACAAGGTGCAGAGGGAGCACGGCCTATCCTGCCCATCTTGGGATTACAGAACAAAATGGGGGATTTCCCTTTTCAACCTCTTCCCTGAGGTCAACCCAACGCAACGCCACCCTGATAAGTCCGACTTAGCCGGGCACTCGGTAAGGACACATCTCCTTCTGTTAACGTAAGCTGCCTAATATCCTGGGCGTTGAACATCAAGACAGGCTCGCGGTCCAACGTGACCGAGCACACATTGTACGAGTTGGGTAGGCATTTGTATGGAAGCTGTGTCAGTTTGGGATTGTTTACAGATAAGATTATAACCCAACAGGCACGTCAGATTGGGAAGGGTCTGCAGAGGAAAGACCCTTTGGGTGGTATTTATAAAATACAGTTTTTAATCCATGCAAAAGTTATGCACAGTTATGGTTAATTAATTATATATATATATATATATATATATATATATATATAGTTCATCAACCTCTGAGTCATCCTTCACTGAACTTTGTACTGTATCCCATTAGTTTTTTTGTATGGCAAGGTCGTGTAAATTTAAATACCTCTCTGCATCATAAAAGACGTACAGTCATTCTGTCAATCAGCATTCTACAGACGGCGACATAAAAATTTATTTAAAAATAATCCACTTCAAAACACCTCAGGTTTAAGACAGGACCAAAAGACACTTGCTTTCAATCATCACGTGAACGTTATGCCTCCACACCCACACATTTCGCCTTGTGCTTTGACTCCGCCAGGTGGTAGAGCCTCCAAATCAGCCTAAAGGACGTGTTGGGAGCATGCGAGGTACGACATTCCCATGTGCCGTGCTCGTTTCATTTAGATTCGGCTCAGATTGGTGGGTTTGACGTGTGTTTTTTCTGCTTTCCTTGCTCTGACATGCTCGGAGAAGGTGCATTCAGTTCCAGCCAAGCATTATTTAACAGGCTTTTAAACTGCCACCCCACATAACAAAACATAAAAGCCTGGATGTTTTGTCAGAGTATGTACATTAGGTCGCACTGTCAAGATTGCACAAAAACCTCAGCGCAGGCAAAAGCCAGAGAGCTAGAAATGATTTCGGAAGTCTATTCACTGACCTATTCAAAAGTGCACATCGGTTCGCCACTCGTAAATCATCTATAAATGAGTATTCTAAACAAGTAATGATTTATTCCCAGCAGAGTCACCTGTCCACTGGCGCTTATCCCCATAGTATTGTAGGTAAACTAATACTAACAATCTTTATTGCTACCCAGCGCAGTAATTTTCCATGCTCTTCTTCATTTATGAAGCAGATTCCCATGTGGATTCTTTATTTTCACAAGGTCTGGTTAGGTTGCACTGATGGTTGTAATGAAAAAAGAGGGTTGGATTGCAAAAATGAAACCTCGACGAGTCAGAAAAGCTTAAAGACGTGTGAGAAAACTTTTTCAATTTATATTTATTTCTAAGAAAGATAAATAATCCAGTTTTAAAAACTTTTTCTTGTTTTCATTTATTATCTTCCGCTTTTATCCTCTATTAGGGTCGCGGGGGGGGGCGTTTCGGGCGGTGGGCAGCTATACCCAGGACAGGGCGCCAATCTATCGCTGGGCACTTTTACTCACACAGACACACTCTATATGGGGCAATTTGGAGAACTAAATTGATTTGATCTATGTTTTTGGACTGTGGGAGGAAACCGGAGAACCCGGAGGAAACCCACGCGGACACGGGGAGAACATGGAAACTCCACCCAGATTGGGATTCAATTTATTAATTTATTAATAAGCCAATAAAACGAAATGTGGGCAGATGCTGGAAGTAACAGACATAAATTAAATAATTCCCAGATTTCACCTGATCCATAGTTCTGGAAGCATCAAGTGTGTGGGCGGATGATTTTAGAGGATGTTTAATATGATGAACAATTTTATTCTAGATATTTTTCACAGAATAATAAGAAACGGAAATATAAATAATAATAATAATAATATAAAACGGAAAGCTGTAAGAGAAAAGAGAACATGGTATCTGCATATTTATGTAAATTTTACCCTTAATTTAATAACATTCGACGTTATTTTTAATGCATATTTAGATCATGTTCTTATATTGCTTACCAATCATTTTTAATTAAACTCATCATCTATTTTTTTTGTCCAGAGTTGCATTTCTTGTTGGCCAAGATTCTGAAGTGATAACAGGATATTTGAGCTATTACATAAAGTCCTTTCCAGCACATCCAAAAACTTTTGAAGGTTTAAGACACTCTGGTGGCCCGTTCATATGTGAAAAACGATTCCTCACGCTTCCTGAACCCCCCTTTTACACCGTGAAGCAGAAAGAAAATTCTTTAGTAGCTAGTTTACACCTGGTCTGTATCTATAAGGATTATCCAGACTAGAGTCATGAGTAGAGAACGCATGTGTAAATGCAAACAAGAGCTGTTCAAGATAATATAAGTAAGGATCTTAAACGTAAATATCTTAACCATCCAAATGTCTATACATCGATCCTATCACCGTTTTAAAATAAAAAAAACATGCGGTTAGAATATGAGATATGAATCTCAATTATGCGATGACATGGAATATTCAAAAAGTAATAGCAATGAAAAAGCCGGTGTTAGTTTACATTCTTAGTTTTTTGTAGTGTAAATTCGAGAAATCAAAAATACAGCTCAAGTGTAAATAGAGGGAAAACTAATTCATAGAAAGTTCATCATGTAAAACACTAAATTTATGATGCGCTTCAAAATTGGCCTTTTAACTTCTCGGTTACATTCTTTACTATAAATTTCATCCATCCATTTTCTCCCACTTCTCACGACCTCTACTAGGGTCGTGGTGGGGTTCCCTATGCCCATCCAGGGAAGAACGTTTCAGGCGCTAGGCAGATACACCCAGGACAGGGTGCCAATCTATCATTGAGCACACACTCACTCATACAAACACACTATATGGGGCAATTTGGATAATTCAATTGACTTGATCCATGTTTTTGACTGTGTGAGGAAAGCGGAGAACCAGGAGGAAACCCACGCGGACACGGGGAGAACATGGAAACTCCACCCATATTGGGATTCGAACCGGGAATCTCTAGTGCTGAGAGGAGAACATGATAACCACTAAACCACCATGCCGCCCTACTACAGTATAACTTTCTCAATCCTTAATTCACCTAAATTGAATAAACTGAAATAAAATAAATGGAAACAATGCTTTTATTTTCCATGTTCTCCCTGTGTCCTCCTACAGTCCAAAGACATGGACTTAAGGTGAATTGCCTGCTCTAAATTGCCCCTAGAGTACGTGTGTGTGAGTGAGTGAGTGTGCTCAGCGATAAATTGGCGCCCTGTCCTGGATGTATCTGCCCAGTACCCGAAATACCCCCCTCCCCTGACCCAAGTAGAGGACTAAGCGGAAGATGAGATTGGATGAAAAATGAAGCCAATTTTTCTTATTGTGCAATTAAAAAAACTAAATGCTATCAAATGGAGATGGCCAAACAAAGCCGGTCTAGGTTAATGCTGAATACTGCAGTGTGATTTATAAGTATGTATGCTCTACATCTACATTTTAAGCATCCAAAAATAAACCAAAGCATAAATATTTAACTAGTCAAAAGGATGCTAACCTCCGTTTTATTTGCAATTACAGCTTTCTAGAATGCATCCAATTCAGCTTTCCACATTTGGAGGCAACATTTTTGGCGATAGTTCGATCAGATTGGATGACGTCCACAATTAGATTAACATCTGGGGATTGAACGAACAATTCTAAATCACTTTGATTATAAAACAATGTTACTTTGGCAGAAAATTTAGGTTCAAAATCCTCTGGGACAATGCCCCCCCTCAACCCTCCCACACACAGTCCCACCCTAAATCTCACAAATTGAAACCAGCTTTAAAAAATAAACAATAGACCGTACACGGAGCTATTCATTATGTCTTTAGAAGCATCCAATGTCCAAGTTCTTACTAATACAACACGAGGACATCTCCACAACATGCAACCATGATGCATCCCGGCAGGGCAAGTTCTCAGGGTAGTGAGCAGGGTTGGATTACTGCCAATCAAAGTGCTCGCAGCAAGGCCAAATGTTTAACTTTAACCTTTACAGGCCAAAGAACTCTTTAATAGTTTATTTTGAACCACTTCACTTTGTTTTCTGACTATTCTAATTTCATTGGTATAGTTGTCTGTTTAACTTATGTATGGTTATATCCCCTTTAATGTGGTTTTGGGTGATGCTTAATTCTGTATTCAACCGAACATGTCCAATGAATGTCCAATTAACAAATTCCATTTTTTTGCCATTGAAAAAATGTAGGTAACTAGGTAAATAATAAAATATTCACTATAAGTGATGGTTGCAGTCATTTAAAACCCTTATTGGTCATTGATTTTTATTGCCCCATAACAAAGAACTAAAAAAATAGTCAATCGTTTAGTGGTGCTTAAAAGTATGTAAATCCATCCATCCATTATCGTCCGCTTTATCCTCTATTAGGGTCGCGGGGGGATTTCCCATGCCCATCCAGGGGAGAATGTTTCGGGCGCTGTGCAGATACACCCAGGACAGGGTGCCAATCTATCACTAGACACACACTTACACGGACACTCTATATGGGGTAATTTGGAGAACTCAACTGACCTTGATCCATGTTTTTGGACTGCGGGGGGAATATTATAAAAGTATAAATTCATTTAGCAAAAGAACCAAATTAAACAAATGAAACACCTGGGAAATTATTCCTTAAAGAAAATTTAAATTAAAGCTGAAATTAAAGTCAGGTGTTTTTAATTATCCATTCATTCATTTATTATCTTTTGCTTAATCCAGTATTAGTGTCGCTGGGGACGGTTCCTTATGCCCATCCAGGGGAGAATGTTAAGGGGCGCCAATCTATCACTGGGCACACACTCAGTCACACAAACACACTTTATATAGGGCAATTTGGAGAATTCAATTTACCTTGAAACCATGTTTTTGGACTGAGGGAGGAAATTGGAGAACATGGAGAAAACCCACATTGACACAGGGAGAACATGGAAACTCCACCCAGATTGGGATTTGATTTATTTAAAGAAAAGCGTTCTATTAATGTTTGATTGTGAACAATGGAGATTTCTAAGCACCTTGGCAGAGGACGTAAAGAAGGTTAGAAATCCACTTCACCGTCCCCTGTTCATTCATTCATTTATTCATTATCTCCCGATTATCCTCTATTAGGGTCGCGGTGGGGTTCCCCATGCCCATCCAGGGGAGAACGTCTCGGGCGCTGGGCAGATACACCCAGGACAGGGCGCCAATCCCCGTCCCCTGTTGGCAACCAAAAAAAAAGATCAGACAAGGAGCAGAGCGTGTAACATTACTGCAATAGTAATCCTCATTTCATTGGGTCTCATTGTTTCCTGCTTATACAAGGTCACATTCCATTCGTAGCAGGATGAGAAGGGCAACTCAGTGTTTCCTTTCCCCCATTCACCTCCACCAGCTCCACCTGGAGAGTTACAGAGTGTCAGACACACAATCTTTCCAACCTGACCTGGTCTGCTTTGGGTTCTCCTCCCTGTGTTAGTCATGTCATAAGGCATTTCCAGTGGGACATGCTCGAGGGTGTCCCTACAGGATGCCTAAACTACCTCAGTTGACCTCTTTCAGCGCGATCACACAGTGACTCTTCTCTCACTCGTCTGCAGGACATGCTTTTCTGCTTATGACTATAAAATAGAGCTTACTCACATATGATGCAATGCGGAAGAGAACACGCCATATCGCTCACCACTCAATGGTGGAACAATCTTTCCAACAGTGGTAAGGCTGCGATTTTTGAGAAACAACTCACATCTTTAACACATCTCATCCACACAAGCGCTTGCTATGAAAAAAATTTAAATGTAGACACTAAACCCATATTGGATAATGATCAGGTTTGATTGACAATTGGTCATTTAGCAGACACTTTTAACCAAAGTGACTTACAAAGCAAGCACAGGGTTAACCACAGCATCCCTGGACCAATGAAGGTTAAGGGTCCTGCTCAAGGACCCACATTGGTAACTTCAGTGGACCTGGGATTGGAACCCACAACCTTCAGCTTAATAGCCCAATGACATAACCACTGAGCTACTACAGTGTTGCTGTTTTTTGTCCTTAACTACTGACTTGCGGTGGACATGGACATCCATCCAATTATCTTCTGCTTATCCTTAACCATCACGTTGTGATGTTTCAATATTTTAAATTCATCCATACATTATCTTCCGCTTTATCCTCTAATAGGGTCGCGGAGGGGTTCTTCATGCCCATCCAGGGGAGAACGTTTCGTATGCTGGGCAGGGTGCCAATCTATCACTGGGCACACACTCACACACACTCTATATGGGGAAATTTGGAGAATTCAATTGACCTTGATCCATGTTTTTGGACTGTGGGAGGAAACCGGAGAACCTGGAGGAAACCCACACGGACACGGGGAGAACATGGAAACTCCACCCAGATTGGGATTTCAATCTGGAATCCCAAGCGCTGAGAGGAGAACATGCTAACCACTAAGCCACGTTGCCACCCAGTAACAACCATTACACACAAATAATACTGTAAAGGCTTCAAACAGAACAATCAGTTCAGAGAAGCTTGAATTTGGAGACAATTTGTGTGGAGGAATGCAGGTCATACCACTAATTGTCCTGGTGAAATTGCTGGATTACTTAAACAGTCGTAAAACACAAATTCAGCTTTTAATTAAGAATGGAACCAGTCTGTCACATGACCTAACCTTTGATTTCTTGTATTGTGTCGGTTCTTAACCAGTTGGTTGCAATTGAACCAGCTCCTATAGCTGGAGCTCAATAGTAACTGAAAACCTGTTAGCATTTTAAAGTAAAGACACAACTTCCAAATTTTATTTAATTTGTATTCACAGAAAATTCTGTTCGATTTCTCTGAACTTTTATGGCAAAAAGTCTGTTACTGCATCGCATTAGGCTGAATTTCAGGGAATTTACCTTTAAATGCTCTCCATTGGCTCCCTGTAGCTATTCAGTACAAGTCACTGACTCTGATCTACAGGACCATTTCTGGATCTGCCCCCTTATACCTTCACTCTATCTTTTTGAAATACACTCCGGCTCGTTCACTTCACTCCAGTGTTGATTGCCGCCTGGTGGTTCCACCTCACCGAGGAGCTAATTCTCACGCTGTGGCATTCACCACTGCAGAATGGTGGAACCATCTTCCCAACTCTGTCCTTAAGGCAGAATCACTAGGCAGCAATATCCATCCATCCATTATCTTCCATTTTATCTTATATTAGGGTCGCGGGGGGGTTCTCCATGCCCATCCAGGGGAGAACGTTTCAGGAGCTGGGCAGATAGACCCAGGACAGGGCGCCAATCTATCGCTGGGCACACACTCACTCACTCACACAGACACACTCTATATGGGGCAATTTGGAGAACTCAATTGACTTGATCCATGTTTTTGGAGTGTGGGAGGAAACCGGAGAACCTGGAGGAAACCCACGCAGACATGGGGAGAACATGGAAACTCCATCCAGATGGGGATTCGAACCGGGAATCCCTAGTGCTGAGAGGAGAACGTGCTAACCACTAAACCACCGTGCCACCGCACAAATATATATAACAAATATATATAACAAATACCTGTTGTAAAAAATGAATACATTTATTTAAACAAAAGAATAAATAATAAAAAGGGGGGGGCACAGCATCATATAACGATCAGGTTTGATGATTATACAGTGTAGCTGGTTTTCTTCATAACTACTGACTTGTGGTGTTCTCATTTGTAAGTCGCTTTGGACCTAGTGTTTCACCTGTGAGACAGAGGGGGTGGATGGGCTGTAGGTCGTACATAGTTCATTTGATTTTATTTTTATTCTATTTTTATTCTCTATTCTATTTCAACTTTATGTGGAGATGTCGGGTAAGAATTTCACTGCTGGCTGTACCATGCATATCTAAGCATGTGACCAATAAACCTGATTTGATTTAAATCGTTATGTATATGAATAAGCGGCACGGTGTCTTAGTGGTTAGCACGTTCTCCTCTCAGCACTAGGGATTTCCGGTTCGAATCCCCATCTGGGTGGAGTTTCCATGTTCTCCCCGTATCCGCGTGGGTTTCCTCCGGGTTCTCCGGTTTCCTCCCACAGTCCAAAAACATGGATCAAGTCAATTGAGTTCTTCAAATGTCCCCATATAGAGTGTGTTTGTGTGAGTGAGTGTGTGCACAGCGATAGATTGGCACCCTGTCCTGGGTGCATATGCCCAGCACCCGAAAAGTTCTCCCCTGGATGGGCATGGGGAACCCCCCCCCCCGCGACCCTAATAGAGGATAAAGCAGAAGATAATGAATGAATGAAAAATCTATATGAATAACTGCCTAATGACCCTAAGGGTTAGAAAAAAGGGGGGCAAGTTCTCCGGAACACTAGTGTTAAAGTTATAACAGACACTGATGGACTGTGATATGAGGAACAGGGGAAAGTGGGTCGTGGTTTACTGCTGGCCTTTTTTTCTGGCTGAGAAGCGACATGTGAATAAAAGAGAAGCGCTTCAAAGATCAGGGTCGGATTAGCACTCATTTGACCCGCTTTATCTACCGTCACATGGGCTAACACCTGGGATCGGTGCTCTTTCAGGGTATGGAAGCAGCCGGTGAGACTAATCTAGCCGCCTCCTTATTTCACACCACACACTGAGGACTGCCATGTGCTAATAATTTTATACAGCGTGTTTAGTTATACAAAAGCAGCTAAAACATCCTGCCGTATAGCAGGAGTTACCTTCTCAATTTCCTTCTGATTTCACAGAAGCTTCGAGTTACGTTCCACAGTTGGTCGTATTCTCTTGGGCTTTTGTTAAAGACCTTTTAAAGTGTTCTTTCCTCTCAGTATTCCTTGTTTAGTTGTTTGAACAGTAAGTTAGGGGTCCCGCAGGCGAAGTCGAGACAGATGGTTCGAGTGCTCGAATTGGATTTATTTGTCTTGCTTTTTATTCGCCTTTGTGTATTAGGTTTAACAAAACAGAAGACATGACCTTTTTCTGAATTATTCCCTCTGTCAGAACATTAAGACCAAATTAATTGTGGGTCTAAGAACAATATGCTTTAGATTGTTAGACTAATCTTACAAATAGTACTCTAAATGTCTATGATTATTCTTATAGTGGCATGGTGGTTTAATGGTTTGCATGTTCGCCTCTCAGCGCTAGGGATTCCCAGTTCGAAGGTAGAGGTAGAGTTTCCATGTTCTCTGTATGGGGCAATTTGGAGAATTCA
Organism: Corydoras maculifer; assembly: GCA_019802435.1. Lineage (NCBI taxonomy): Eukaryota > Metazoa > Chordata > Actinopteri > Siluriformes > Callichthyidae > Corydoras > Corydoras maculifer. The sequence goes on from JAFMOD010000781.1 coordinate 3,812,930, forward strand.
CTTAACCTTGATCCATGTTTTTGGACTGTGGGAGGAAACCGGAGAACCCAAAGGAAACCCACACAGACACGGGGAGAACATGGAAACTCTACCCAGATTGGGATTTGAACTGGGAATCCCTAGTGCTGAGAGGAGAACATGCTAATCACTAAGCCACCGTGACACGTGATTTTTTTTTTTAAACAAACATTCATACTGGGCACTGTGGCTTAGTGATTAGCATGTTCTCCTCTCAGCACTAGGGATTCAGGTTCCAATCCCAATCAGGGTGGAGTTTCCATGTTCTCACCGTGTCTGCGTGGGTTTCCTCCGGGTTTTCCAGTTTCCTCCCACAGTCCAAAAACATGGGTACAGGTTAATTGAATTCTCCAAAATTGCCCCATATAGAGTGTGTATGTCTGTGTGAGTGAGTGTGTTTCTAGAGACCCTGTCCGTCCCCACCCACGCGCGACCCTAATAGACGATAAAGCGGGAGGCAATGAATAAATGGGTTATTCTTATAAATGGCTTCAAGTGTAAAATTTCATAGGATATGCAATTTATAACACATTAATTGATATTGTTGGTATATTTGTCATGATGCAGTAAAAAAGCAGGTATTGTGGTCACTTTCATAAACTTAAAATGTGTCCTCTAATGTAAACCTGGCAGGGTGAGTTTTGTTTCTCGCTGCTTTGAGAGCATGACGGGATAATCAGAGCGCGCCTGCAGCCTGCTGCTGCCGCCCAAATCTCACAAAGCTGTACCTGTTGATTGGACAGAACATTTGCATGCATGAAAAGGTCTTATGTCAGCCGGGTTCAAAAGATTAAGTGAAATAGGGGGATGACCGACACCAACACTGTGCCATTAACCTTTCGACTGCTGAAACCTGTGCTTAGCATAAACGGCTGCAGTGACAGAGATTAAACCTCCTGCAGAGTTACTGCTTCAGTTGTCAGAAAAGTGCTCATGATACACCAATAGCGAGGCACGGTGGATTAGTAGTTAGCATTTTCAGCAATGAGGTTCATCCAGGTTTGAATCCTGATCTGAATGGAGTTTTCATGTTCTCACCATCTCCGCGTAGGTTCTCTGGGTTCCTCCCACTGTCCAAAGACATGGATTTAATTTTATTGAATGCCCTCATCATTTCATAATAAAAAAAAATGGTGAGTTAAAAAAATATATACACTCAATGTATTAAAAAGGTATCCAGTGGGGTAAGTAGAAGTTATTCATCCATCCATTATCTTCCGCTTTATCCTCTATTAGGGTCGAGGGGAGGGGGGGTCCCCATGCCCATCCAGGGGAGAACGTTTCGGGCGCTGGGCAAATACACCCAGGACAGGGCGCCAATATATCGCTGGGCACACACTCACACACACACACACTCTATATTGGGCAATTTGGAGAACTCAATTGACTTGATCCATGTTTTTGGACTGTGGGAGGAAACTGGAGAACTCGGAGGAAACCCACGTGGAGAACATGGAAACTCCACCCAGATGGGGATTCAAATCCCTAGTGTCAAGAGGAGAACATGCTAACGACTAAGCCACCGTGCCGCCACGTAAGTAGAAGTTAGATAATGTTAATTACACTTACACACACACAAGCTCTACAACAAAATACTAATGGTAATGCAAATTAGCAGTGATCAAAGAAAAGCAAATGTTCCTGCTAATTAATCTGGAAAGTATTACAAATCCATTAGCAAAGTGTTGAAAGTGAAAAACATATTATAAAACTGCCAGAGTGGACATTGCAGCAATCTCAAGTTCACACCATGTAATATTTAGAGAAAAAGCATAAAACCCTCATTTACACCTCCGGCACCACAGGCCTCAGTTTACACGTTCAGTGTTCAAGTTTATGACAATCCAATTAGAAAAAGATTGAACAAGTATGGCTTGCGTGGAAGGTTTGCCAAGAGAAATCTTCTTTGTTTTTCTAAAATGAACATGGCAGCCAGAGTTTGCAAGGCTGCATTTGAACAAACCACAAGAACTCTGAACCAAAAGACAGACCAAACAAGATCATTTTTGGCTATAACGCACTGTGCCTCGTTTAAACGCAATACGAACTCAGGACACCATACCAATCATCAAGCACAGTGGTGGACAGGTGATGTGGGCTTGTAGCCAGAGGATCGAATCAAAGCAGATATTGACTTGACCATAAAACTTTTATTTAAACTTAAAATGAAATATTGTGAGATACTTTGATTACAGAGGGTGTATTAGCTCATCTTATTTCTTCACATCTCATCATCTTGACCAGTTAATCCTATAATAACTCAACCCTCTACTACCGGGAGAGGGGGCAATTTGGATAAAAGCAAATCAAAGTAGCCAATTTACCTTGAATCCATAATTTTGTACTGTGGGAGGAAACCCACATGGACAAGGGGAAGAAATTGGAAATTCAGATCAGGATTCGAACCTGGATCACCAGCGCTGCGAGGTAGACGTGCTAACCACTACACCACCGTGCCTCCCAAAGTTTGTATTATATACACTAATTACATGACTAATTATCCATCCATCAATTATCTTCCACTTTATCCTCTACTAGGGTGGCGGGGGTGGGGTTCCCCATGCCCATCCAGGGGAGAACGTTTCGGGCGCTGGACAGATACTTTAACAAAACTTAGTGGCTTATATTAGAATGATTTGGCAACCATTATGCTGATGAGGTAGCTCAGTGTTTAGGGTGTTGGGTTATCAATCTGAAGGTTGGGGGTTTAAATCCCAGATCCACTGAAGTTGCCAGTGTGGTTCCTTGAGCAAGACCCTTAACCCTCATTACTCCAGGGGTTTTGTGATTAACCCTGTGTTCACCTCGTAAGTCGCTGTGAATAAAAGCGTCTGCTAAATGACCAAATGTAAAAAAAAACACACACACACACAACATGCGTGCTGTGTACATCTGAAAAAAATTTCTGCAAACTACATGACAAAAGTCATTTTGTAAGGAATATTAAATCCCAATTCATAATCTCCAGCCAAGGTCTATCCCATGGAACCCGTTGCCACCAGTCACACAACAGGTCGACTGGGATGCACCTGTGTGCACTTAGAGTGCCGTGTGATTTTAATGTAAACAAACCTGATCCCAAAGGGTTCGTTACAGAACATACCCAAATAAACATCCTAATGAAGACAGAGAAGCTGTTCAAAGCAAATCAGTCAGGATTTTTTGAGATGTGCTGATAACACTTCAGAATCGGGATACTTTATTAATCACCAGGTGGAAATTGCTGTTTATACAGATGCTCCTTTAGTGGTATTTATATGCATATACAAAAAGATTAAATAAAAAAAATAAGAACAAGCAAAGTAAAATTTAACTAAAAGTACTAAAAATATGCAATATAGTCAAAGTAATGCAGAGTGTGTACATTATGAATATCCTTCGGCATTGTCCTCTACTAGGATCGCGGGGGGTGGGGGGGTGGGCGTTGTTCCCCATTCCCATCCAGGGGGGAACGTTTCAGGCGCTGGGCAGATACACCCAGGACAGGGCACCAATCAATTGCTGGGCACACACTCACTCACACAGACACACTCTATATGGGGCAATTTGGAGAATTCAGTTGACCTTGATCCATGTTTTTGGAATGTGGAAGAGCATAGAGGAGAACATGCTAAACACTAAACCACAATGCCCAGTATGAACATGTTTTAATTTTTAAAAAATGAAGAATTGAAAATATAGGGCGTCACAGTGGCTTAGTGGTTAGCATGTTCTCCTTTCAGCACTAGGGATTCCTGGTTCGAATCCCAATCTGGGTGGAATTTCCATGTTCTCCCTGTGTATATGGGGATATGGAGAACTCAATTGACCTTCCATGTTTTTGGACTGTGGGAGGAAACCGGAGAACCTGGAGGACATGGAAACTCCACCCAGATTGGGATACGAACCTGGAATCCCCAGCGCTGAGCGGAGAACATGCAAACCACTAAACCACTGTGCCGCCTTTATGTAAATGAAGGGTTTTAAATATAATAGATACTGAACGTGCAGATTAATTGCCATTTTGGTCATCAGCCTTTCGCCTTAAAAACAAATACACAACACCAGTGACATTACACACACACACCCACACGTCTGATCACACACCCACACACAGACATATGAGCAGAGTTTCTAAGCAGTTGAGATTC
>JAFMOD010000781.1:3817879-3832158 GCA_019802435.1 Corydoras maculifer
AGAACATGCAAACCACTAAACCACTGTGCCGCCTTTATGTAAATGAAGGGTTTTAAATATAATAGATACTGAACGTGCAGATTAATTGCCATTTTGGTCATCAGCCTTTCGCCTTAAAAACAAATACACAACACCAGTGACATTACACACACACACCCACACGTCTGATCACACACCCACACACAGACATATGAGCAGAGTTTCTAAGCAGTTGAGATTCTGCACCACCCCTTACTGAATACCTGCAGAGTTCCTTTCATAGGCCCATGAATCATAAGCTGATTGTGCTGGAACGTTCCCCAAGGTCACCCTCTGAGCACTTTGGACTCCTCCATCCAGCTGAGTGAAATATGCCAAACATGTGTTCTGTGTGGACTGAATTTCAGCCACTTCTTCCAGGACCCTCTGAGAAGTCTGCCGGTGGAGACGCCGTGGCATTGCTGCAGCAGTGGGTCTGGATTACAGCAATAATAATAATTCACCCATTAACACTAACACTGGTGACAGTGAAGGAAACTCGCGCTGAGGGTAAAAGCTTGCACGGACGGTTGACGAATCACAGGGCTCCATGTGGACTATTTTTCCATGTGCACTTTGAAGTTGATATATGCATCATAAGAGTAACATCAACATGTGACACCGTCATCCATGTAATAATGTTAGTTAGATACGGAGGTTTACTTTACAGCGCACACTCCACACTGCAGTGTACATGCAATGTAATTAGAACTGAGAACAGTATGATGTCACAGACGCCAGAAATATCAAATGTTTAGTGTTCAATGTTTACATTAATAATTTAATTATCCATCTATTATCTTCTGCTTTATCCTCTAAAAGGGTCGCGGGGGGGGCATCAAGGGGACAACCTCTCGGGCGCTGGGCAGATGCACCCAGGACAAGGCGCCAATCTATCTGGGCACACACTCACTCACACAGATACACTCTATATCCCCAAGAGGACATGGGGAGAACGTTTCAGGTGATGGGCAGATACACCCAGGACAGGGTGCCAATCTGTCACTGGACACAGACTTGAGAACATTCTCCCTGCCTCACTCGCTCGCTCACACACGCACTCATTGCCTCACTCGCTCACTCACACACACACTCACTGCCTCACTCGCTCACACACACGCACTCATTGCCTCACTCGCTCACTCACACACACACTCATTGCCTCACTCGCTCGCTCACACACACGCATTCATTGCCTCACTCGCTCGCTCACACACACGCACTCATTGCCTCACTCGCTCGCTCACACACACGCACTCATTGCCTCCCTCGCTCGCTCACACACACACTCATTGCCTCACTCGCTCGCTCACACACACACACTCATTGCCTCACTGACTCTCTCTGACGCACCATCACTCTCAATGACTCATTTGCTCACACACCCACACACTCACTCTCATTGACTCGTTCACTGACTGACTTGCTTGGTCACACACACACACACACTTACACCCTTATTTTCATTGAGAACACCCTCACACCCACACTCTCACTCTTATTGACTCGCACCCTCAAACACACACAATCCTACACCCTCACACTCTCGCTCACTGACCCAGTCGCTCACACACACGCTTATTGACACGCTCCCTCACTGACCAGAATCCAAATGCCCTAAATGAAAAGTGGAAGTTATTGCTGCAACAGGGGGAACCAATTTCCAATGGAGGTGTAGTCAGATCTTCATCTATGGCTCTGCCGAAGCACTGCGGCTTTGACGAATACTGGATGGATATTAATTGGACTGGCGGTCCTGCAGGACCCCTTAATGGACTTACATATAGTTTTCCAGTTGTGAGAGTTTTTGCATTTGTTATAGTCACCCGATCTCGACACAATCTATACATTAGTGTCCTAGACTGTTTATGCTGCCCGGCCGCTCAAGGAGGAGGAGTCGTCCACTGAGTCTTGGTCCTCACAAGGTTTCTTCCTTAAAGTAACAACATAACATGGAGTTTTTTCTTGCCACTGTCGCTTAGGTTTTTCATTGGGGGTTTTAATGGCTTTTAATTCTGTAAAGCTGCTTAGGGACAATGTACTGTTGTAAAAAGCTCTATATAAATAAATTACTTGAACTTGGATGCCATTTTCCATCCATCCATTATCTTCCACTTTATCCTATATATAAGGGTTCGGGGGAATGCAGAATGGTGGAACCATCTTCCCAACTCTGTCCTTAAGGCAGAATCACTAGGCAACAATATATATTTATCCATCCATTATCTTCCACTTTATCTTATATTAGGGTCACGGGGGGGGATTCCCCATGCCCATCCAGGGGAAAACGTTTCGGGCGCTGGGCACATACACACAGGACAGGGCGCCAATCTATCGCTGGGCAAACGCTCACTCACACAGACACACTCTATATGGGGCAATTTGGAGAACTCAATTGACCTTGATGTTTTTGGACTGTGGGAGGAAAACGGAGAACCTGGAGGAAACCCACGCAGACATGGGGAGAACATGGAAACTCCACCCAGATGGGGATTCGAACCGGGAATCCCTAGCGCTGAGAGCAGAACATGCTAACCACTAAGCCACCGCTCTGCCCTGGATGCCATTTTCTCACTTCAAAATGTAAAATGCAGGTTTTCCACTTATTTTGTTCCACAGCACAAATAAGGCTGAACATACCATAAACAAGCATATCGCACACGTCAGACTGTACTGAACCAATGGTAAAAAAATGTCAATAACTGCTCATGGTTACATAACAAAATGCTGTTTTTCTTATTATTTTTGGTACATCATGAATAGCAGAACTACACAATGAGACATCTGTACTCATTAAGGCATCTCACACTTCGCATCTCTTGTTAAAAAAAAAAATTAAATAAAAAAAAAGCAAGCACACTTTGTGGCTTTTTTAACGGGACGAACTCAAACAGACTTTCAGAAATATGTGGTCTGTTAAACTTTATGAAATCAATGTGTAAAGCTATAAAAAACCTGCATCTGTTTTAATGGCTGTAATTCAACATTAATAGGAATATATTACCAACCTCGGCTTGCTTTTGGTCTTTTCTTCCCGAACAGCGAGTTAAGAAACCTTTACGAGCCAATCACAGGCACCATGAGCTTCTATCTTCTGGCTGCATGAATACTAACAGATGACACAATAGTGATGAAGTAACGGCTCTTTTTAGGTGGCCAATTACACTGTGTCATAACTTCAGCTTCTGGGGTATACATCATAATCCAACAGCTATCCTCAGAGTTTGTGTATCTAGACCCCTTAATTATATCTCTAATAACGAGTACATAAACATCTACTAAAATCAGTGGACCTTAATGTGCAAAGTGACTAGTTAATTGCAGAGAAAGTGCTTAAAGGTGGAAGGTAGTCTACCAGCAAAACAAGGCAATTAATCAAGCTGCGAGTTTGATTAGTCATTCTGTAATTAGGAGATGGACCATGCAAGGACAAAATGATTATGGGAATAATTGTTATAGGGAGAGTGGATGCTAACACGTTCCAGTTTTGCAGATGATGCATCGACACAGAGGCATTTGTAGGTCAATAAAGTATTATGAGGATTAACACGGATTTAAGCAAAAAGATTTAGGAAGGATTTAATATTTGCGTTTGGTCATATAATAAATCAGTAGAAATTACCTTGATCAGTGAGGCGGAGATGAAAAGCCTGCCGAAAGAGCAGTGCGGTTCATCACTGCCAAAATCAGAAGATCTCTTCTGCAGAATATTCAGGTCGCAACAAATCCAAAGTAAACAGAAGATAAAAAGGAAACCACAACTGGAGGAGCGTTCTGATAAATGGAGATAAGGCTCCACAGAGTATTCCAATCTGTTAATTCAATCTATTTTAGTGACGTGGTCACAAAGAATTCCACTTGATACGAAAAATAAGGGATAAGAATGATATCTTATTAGATTTAAGATTTCCTCGAAGAAATTCAAGTTTAATGGAGAAATTGAGATTTTTTTACCATGCTCTACTCTTTAGTTAGACATTAAGTTTAAGTCTCATTCCACCCAAATGCACCACAGAGCGCAACAGGTCATTCTTACCTGCCATCAAAGTGTACAATCAGTCCTCACTGACACTTCACTCGGTAAAACAGCTTCAACTTTAATGTGCAATAACATAATCAGGATAATTATTCATAACAGTATAATATTATATTATTCTACCATCTGCCACACAGTGCACTATATTTAAAAATTTTTTTAATTAACAGATATTCATACTGAGGGCAGCACGGTGGCTTAGTGGTTATCACCCAATCTGGGTGGAGTTTCCATGTTCTCCCCGTGTCCGTGTGGGTTTCCTCCGGGTTCTCCGGTTTCCTCCCACAGTCCAAAAAACATGGATCAAGGTCAACTGAAATTTCCCCATATAGAGTGTGGGTGTGTGAGTGAGTATGTGCGCAGTGATAGATTGGCGCCCTGTCCTGGGTGTATCTGCCCAGTGCCCAAAACCTTCTCCCCTGGATGGGCATGAGGACCCCCCCCCCGACCCTGATATATACGATAAAGTGGAAGATAATGGATGGATGGAAAATGGCAAAATGTTCAAGTACTTTATATAGAGAGCTTTTTACAACAGTACATTGTCCCAAAGCAGCTTTACAGAATTAAAAGCCATTAAACCCCCAATGATATATATATATATATATATATATATATATATATATATACACATACATACATACATACACACACACACACACACACACACACACAATTGGGCAGATACACCCAGGACAGGGTGCCAATCTATTACTAGACACACACTCAAACTAACACACTCTATATGGGGCAATTTGGAGAATTCATTAGACTTTGATCCATGTTTGAGAACAGCATGGACACTCCACACAGATCCGGGAATCCCTAGCTCTGAGTGGCGAACGTGCTAACCAATAAGCCACTGTGCTGCCCGTTTTTATGGTTCACTGAGGATAAAGTCAAGTCTTTGTGTGAACCTCTGTGTCATGTGTAGTTAGTGAGTTGCTTAGTAATCAGCACGTTCGCCTCTCAGGGTCAGGAATCCGGGTTCGAATCCCAATCTTGGTGGAGTTTCCATGTTGTCTTATGTTCTCAGTGGTTGTTCCATGTTCTAGGGTGTGATAGCTCAGTGGTTTGGGTGTTGGGTTATCAATCTGAAGGTTGACTGACATTACCAGTGGGGGTCTTTGAGCAAGGCCCTTAACCTTCATTGCTCCAGGGGGTTGGTATTAAACCAATGTTCTGCCCCCAAAACTATTGGGACACTTGTAAGTCGCTTTGGATAAATAACTAAATGTAAATGTAAATGTATATTGCTTGCAGTAAACGTTGTCACGTGCTCAGGCATTCAACATCCATTGTTTTGAAAGCTGTAATTGTTTTAGACATACAATTTAGTTTTAATTTTTTTCTGAAAACGAGGTAAAAAAGTCATGTGTAGTTTTGAAATTCCGATATTTCTACATTCACTGTAACAAAAGGAGAAGTTCAAATAAAAGTATCAGATGCTTATTACTGCTTAATAGCTAAACCATTTTCAGATCCAGAGCAGAGTCGGTGCAAGTCTAAACAACTCATGCGTCACAGTTGAGTAAAACCACCACTCGCTCAGTCTGCCAAAGCTGTTTTCAGTGTAAGCTGCTTGGATTTGTTCTAAGTCACTACCCATTCGCCGTTTCCCAGTCTGGAGAAATGATTTCCACCTGCTGGTCCTGAAAGACAGGCGCTCAGGTACATTATAGGGAACCACAATATCACTAAGCCCTTACAAAAAAAAAAAGGTGGGGTGATTAGATGAATGGAAAATACAATGAGTGACTTAAAGGGATTAGTCTTTGACACAGAGGGCACAGGAAGTGCCACCAGAGCAAATACATACAGGTAAAAGCACTTCAGTATGGTGAGTCAATGGCGCTCGAACCGCAGCCCTGAAGTTGCACACGTACTGTATATGCACGTGCACGCATCTGCACACACACACACACACACACACGTCATCAGACATCAGAAGACCATCAGAAGACCATGTTTGGCAGGTCAATCTGCTCTGATTCAGTAAATCAACAATTTTGGAAGGTAGAGCAGGAATGCAGTGGGTTTTCACTTTCACAAATATTTCGGCTTAGTGTTTGGACATGCGTGTAAATAATGATGTGGGGTCCCCACCCTGGCGGATGTTTTACACCCGCTGTGAAACAGAGGAGAGAGAAAAAGAAAAGAAAAAAAAAAAAAAAAAAAGCATCTGGAAAAAACACATAGGGTATCAAAAAAGGAAACAAAAGTCTAAAGAAGGAAAGAATGGAGTGGCAGAAATGAGACAAACCTGAAAAAAAGACCCTGAAAATTTCTAAACAAAGTGATTAACTAATAAAGGACCCAATTCTGTCACACCATAAAGCAAAAGATTTAAAAAAAAAAAAAAAAATCTCTTTGAGTCCATCCATCCATTATCTTCCGCTTTATCCTCCACTAGAGTCGCGGGGAGGTTTCCCATGCCCATATAGGGGAGAACGTTTCGGGCGCTAAGCAGATACACCCAGGACAGTGCGCCAATCTATCACTGGGCACACACTCACTCACACAAACACACTCTATATGGGGCAATTTGGAGCATTTAACTGACCTTGATGGAGGAAACCCATGTGGAAACGGGAAAACCACCCAGATTGGGATTCAAACCGGGAATCCCTAGCGCTGAGCGGAGAACATGCTAAACACTAAACCACTATGCCACCCACTCACTTTGAGTCATTTTATTTTTAAAAATGTTGGCTGATGGGGCGGTTAACATATTTGCCTCTCAGCGCTGGGGATCCAGATTCGAATCCTGATCTGGGTGGAGTTCCCATGTTGCATTCAAGGTGAATCGGCTGCTGAAATTGTGTTAGCGTGCCCAGTGATAGATTGGCACCTTGTCCTCGGTGTATCTGCCCAAGCCCAAAAATTTCTTCTTGTATAAACATAAACGTAAAATTAGTAATCACACCGTGTGTATGTTAAGAGGACAGATCTAAATCTAATCTAATACCAAAGTAATATAACAGCCAGAGACATCTAGATTAAACATCACATGGGGAACTTTTATTTTGTATCAGGAGGCTCAACTATAAGGATCTTCGTTTGGTATATATTAAATAAAAATGAATTTTTAATAAATTAATCTTAATCTCGGCGGCACGGTGGCTTAAATGGTTAGCACGTTCTCCTCTCAGCGCTAGGGATTCCCGGTTCGAATCCCCATCTGGGTGGAGTTTCCATGTTCTCCCCTTGTCTGTGTGGGTTTCCTCTGGGTTCCTCCCACAGTCCAAAAACATGACTTAAGGTCATTTGAATTCTCAAAATTGCCCCATACAAAGCATGTTTGTGTGTTCAGTGATAGATTGGCGGCCTGTCCTGGGTGTATCTGCCCAGTGCCCGAAACGTTCTTCCCTGGATGGGCATGAGGAACCCCCCCGCGACCCTAATAGAGGATAAAGCGGAAGATAATGAATGAATGAATAATCTTAATCTCTTTTACTCCCTGCTCAGTCTGCTGTTACAAACCCTTGTGAAAGAGCGAGTTGTGTATGGTACTGTAATAGGATGCCACCGCTGTAACAAGCCAGGCTGTGAAATTTTCCTTCTGTCCTACATATTCAATCATCTGTGGGTGGTATTTTTAAAAAAGTGGAAGTGCTGACGAATCACAGCACCCCGGTTACAAAATGACAGACTGTGTAGAGCTACAGCATGGAAATCGGCCAAGTGCTGAGACACATGCATAAAAGTCCCCAAAAGTGAGTTTTGCTGACTTAACGAATGCAGAGCTTTAAACCACTTCTTGTATAAACCACGAACAAGGAACTCCATGGCTTGGGTTTCTATTCCCAAGCAGCGCCACGAGTATTATATCAAGCACAACATCATGCATGGTGTAGAGCAAGTTGTCCCGGGACTCTTTTTCATTTACTCAGAATTCTTTTTATAAGCTCTGGGCCTAAAAAACACAAATTTTGTGGATAAGGCCTTTTTTTTCTTCCCGCATGACCGTGTCCCTGTATATAAAGTGTCACTGTAATGCTGAATATGATCCATAACCTAAAAAAAAGTACCTGCTATGTGGGGATTCTGACCATTACAAGTACATTGCAAAAAAAGTCTGTCAAAAAATTTTAAATATTCAAAAATGTACACAAATCAATAAAAATATCTACCAATATATTGAGTAAATTTATGTTGTTACCATTTCTTGAAATAAGAAAAAGTTTGGTGGTTTAGTGGTTAGCATGTTCTCCTCTCAGCACTAGGGATTCCCGGTTCAAATCCCAATTTGGTTGGAGTTTCCATGTTCTCCCTGTGTCCGTGTGGGTTTCCTCCGGGTCTCCGGTTTTCTCCCACAGTCTAAAAACATGGATCAAGGTCAACTAAATTCTGCAAATTGCCCCATATAGAGTGTGTCTGTGTGTGCGCAGTGATAGATTGTCACCCTGTCCTGGGTGTATCCGCCCAACGTCCGAAAACCCATGAAAAAAAGGGGAATCCCCCTGTGACCCTAGTAGAGAACAAAGTGGAAGATGATGGAAAGATGGAAGAAAAAGTTTTTAAAAACTAGATTATTTATCTTAATTAGAAATCAGATTAAACAAGCTTTATCACACTTTAAGACTTTCTGATTTAAGATTGAATTTTTTGTAGTGTAAAAGGTGAAGGGCTAGAAAGGTATGGATATGTACAAATGGATCCATCCATCCATCATCTTCCGCTTTATCCACTATTAGGGTCGCGGGGGGTGTTCCGCATGACCATCCAGGGGAGAACGTTTTGGGCGCTTGGCAGATACACCCAGGACAGGATGCCAATCTATCACTGAGAAACACAAACACACTCTATATGGGGCAATTTGAGAATTCAAATGACCTTGAGCCATGTTTTTGGAATGTGGGAGGAAACCAGAGAACCCGGAGGAAACCCACACGGACATGGGGAGAACATGGAAACTCCACCCAGATTGGGATTCGAACCGTGAATATGTACGAGTTCTATGCTGAAGAAACCCGGATTGACATAATTTAATTATTCTTTATAAACTGATGTATGCTCTTCTGCTTTTTTCTTTTAGAGTCTCAATGCGCCACACCATTCTAAGATGAAGTTATGGAAAAGGGTCATTTTAGCCTTGGTACTCATTAGTGTTGCCCTGTCACTCCTGCTTGCCACAATCATGACTCCCGCCTGGTTTATCAGCCAGTGGGCTTCAGCCGTGTCTTCCCATGCTTCGGCGGAAGTGGCACCGTCCACATCATTAGCAAACCCTGCAACATTACCACCAAGAGCGAGAAGTCTGCAGCGGGTGGCCAGAACAACAGACGACATGGGTTCCATTATATCAGAGTGTAAGATAAACAAATGCTTCTCTATCTCATTCGAAATGAATTGTGTAAAACTAAGTGATCAGCATACAAGTCCAAGTGTGAGCCAGACAATAAATAAATAAAAAGAAATGCAGCCTTTGAGCCTGGCGCCAAAAAAAAAAAAACAAGAGTTTCAGGATTTTATTTTCGAGATGATATCTGATTATAAAGAGACTGGAAAACACCCCAAAGTCATGAATCAGCGCTAATAAATACCACATGTATGCATTGAGCTTTCAGTGCAATACCTTTTGAATTCAGATATTAACAATGGTGAAGCAATAAATATACACTTAACTGATATTCAGAGATTTGCTGAAGAGCCCTTAACATAAAAAAGTAATGTCAATGTCGAAAAGTCATTATCCAAATCCATTTTAAGGTAGACATAATCCCCATTTACAACCTGCTTAAGATGCTGAACTCAGGCCAGATGCATGTCTGCACTTCTCCACAATCTGGGACACAGACAAAAATAAGTAATAAGTCATTTAAGGCTTTTTAAAGAAAAAAAAAAAAAAAAAAAAAACATTACATTTTAAAATGTTATGTCTGTTTTACGGGCGGCACGGTGGATTAGTGGTTAGCACGTTCGCCTCTCAGCACTAGGGGTTCCCAGTTTGAATCCCAATCTGGGTGGAATCTCCATGTTCTCCCTGTGTCCACGTGGGTGTCCATCCCACAGTCCAGAAACATGGATCAAGTCAATTGAATTCTCCAATTTGCCCCATATAGAATGTCAGCGATGGATTGGTGTCCTGTCCTAGGTGTATCTGCCCAGCACCCAAAACGTTCTCCCCTGGATGGGCATGGGGAACCTCCCCCACGACCCTAGTAGAGGATAAAGCGAGGGACAATAGATGGATGTCTGTTTTACATTTTTTTGTTATTACAGAATATGATTTATTTGTAAATCTGAGTCTGGATTCTGTGTTGCAGTTTCCTACATATTCCAGACTTTCACAGAGAGCGAGCTGCAGAGGGTGGTCAGGTCACTGGTGGACAGGAAAGTCAAACGAAGGACGAAGCGGGCAAAAAAAGAGCAGAACGAATGCTCGCTGCACGAGGTGATCCTGACCGTGAGTGAACTCGGCCTCGGCTACGAAAGCGATGAGACCGTGTACTTCCGCTACTGCAGTGGCAAATGCACCTTACGGCGGCGCAACTACGACATGGTGTTGGAGCACATGAGGTTGACCGGACCGTCCAGCGACAAAGGCTGTCCCTCAGATGTGGACAGGACCAAGAGGGACAAAGCACGCTACAGCCCTTGCTGCCGGCCCACCAAATATGAGCGGAAAATGTCCTTTTTCGATAACAACGCGAAGTTTTTTACCATTCGGGACGTGTCGGCCAAGGAGTGTGGCTGTGTATGATAACGTGGGTCACGGGAGAAATGCTGGCGAACTGACATACAGAGGAATCCAATAGTCTACAGACAGCTTCACAGAAATACTGGAAGGTTAATCCTTCGTGTATTTCTTAACTCAGTGGAATCAGGAGTCTGGGTTCGTGCTTTGAGGTTCAAATGTTTTCATAGGTCATCGAGTTTGGACCAGTTCAAGGAGCTTTGCGCTCAAGAGAGAGAAATGACTTCAGCGACTTTGCGGGACATGTAGTAAACGCTTTCAGAGGCTACAGTCAGCCCATTCCATTCCATTGAAGGAATGAAACTGTTGCAGAGAGACTATCGAATCCCAAAGAGGCAAATTTAAGGAGGAAGACACATCGTTTCTATACAGATGCACAGAACTGTGGTTTGTTGCAAATGTTATTGAATATTGTATGAAGTTCAACACAACTACCTCATAGTGTGTGGATTATGACAAAAAGAATCCAAAGACTCGAACCACATCATACCCATTCCCCTGGGATCGACTGATACCAGTGAAAAGACAAAACATTAAACCTACTCAGGTCAGATACTGTAAATAACATGCACTGTCACTTAGTGAGAGAGAAAAACCTACTAACTCAAACATTCTGTTGATATTTTGCACTTTAAAGCTTTTCCTACATCTGTATGACAGTGTTTGCCTCTAATCCTATTGTAAACTTATTTGAAACATTTATCCAAAACTTAAGATAAATTAACCACATGTGGTATTAAAAGTCAGCCAAGGGTATTGATGAACACATGATGAATGATACTGATGAAAGAGATTTGTATTACGAATAAACTAGAATACAAAGAGGCCACTTTAAAACCCATCTTTTTGTTTCTACATTCGTTCTATTATCAGTCTGTTTCTATATGCAGTAGATGCTGCAGACAATTTAAACTGTCAGTTGGGGTTCTTTTTAGTTTATTGAGCATTGTGGACAATAAGACTCAATGTTTCAATATCATATCTGTTTTTATAAAAGAAAGGGGACACCCCCCCCCCCCCCCACACACACACAAACCAAATGAAAGAAAAAAAAGGCAGTGAATCTAATAATATAGACAATAAGTACAGAAATGGGATGACTTTAATCATAATTTACAAATTACTGTTGTGGGGCAGCACCGTGCCATCCACGTATCAGCGCTGGAGATCCATGGGGATCTCGTGTCCTCCCCATGTCCACATGGGTTTTCTTTAGGTTCTCTGGTTTTCTCCCACAGTACAAAATCAAGGATTCAATGGATGGTAAATTGCCCCTACATAGTGTGTATGCCCATCAATAAACCAATGCCCCCGTGTATCTTCTTTTTTTTTTCTCCCCTGGATGGGCATTGGGAACCCCCTGTGACCTTAATTGAGATTCAAGCAAAAGTGGAAGATAGATATATATATGCGCGCTGTCCATTCAGTCGTGTCCTTTGGACAGACTATAAGCTAGTTTATAATGACTTTAGTGGGGGGGGCAATTACAATCTCCAGTTTACCCATCAGCATGCATTTGGAATGTGGGAAACCGGAGTATGTGGAGAAAACTCACTCATGCACAGGGAGGACATGAAAACTCAACTGGGAACAGAACACAGGATCCCTCTTGCTGTCAGGTATTACCGCCACGGTAAAGATTATTGAGACAAGTCTAACGTTTTGCAGTCCTGAAAAGACAAAGTAGTGATGCAAGAATAAAAACATTAAAAATCCAATGCAGTAAAAAAAAAAATAAATAAATATGGAAGTGGATAACAAGTACATTTGAATAACTCTACAGACAGTCGTGTGAATATCCTTCTGCTCATTCATTAGTTATTTAGTCTTAACTAATACAGGAATTGCTACAATTCAGCTGAACACAATATACAGGAGCGACAACAATGCAATAAACATTCAGTACACATTTCTCACATTGCATACTATATATTTTAATGAATTTATTTGTATCCTATTAAACAAACTGTACTCCGACAATTGTTTAAGTGCTTTGTAGTAGGCAGTACAAGTTTTCTTCATTTCATTTTATTGTTGGAACTGTAAATGTAAGAAGTTACATGTTTTTTCTGTATTTTTTATTTCATAATGTTTGTACTTGTATGTAAAGCTGGATTTAAAGGCAGCATCGAGTGTCTGAGTAGCTTCTCTTTATCTTACCCATTTACGGACTTCAGTGTTGATGCGGTGCATCTTGTGTAGTGAATATTCGATATTTATTGGAATGAATAAAGTGCGCATATTTATTTAGATACTTCGGTCATAAAGGCAACGGTTATATATTTATTTTTTTTCAATAAAAGTGTGCCATACTAATTTTCAAATAAATCCACCAAACTCAAAACAACTGCTGAATAAATCGACTCAGCTTAATGTCATGCCATGTTTATTTTGCTTTTCACTCACGCCCCAAGTGATTCTCTTCCTGTTTAATCTTGCCCGAACAAGCTGCACATCACAAGCGGATGGGTGACTGCTTCATCTCAAAGAAAGAAAATAATAAACATGACTGAAAACAAAAGGCTTAGATGAACACCATGACCTTAAAGTAACATTGTCGTAAGAAGGCAATGTGGAAGAGAAGTATTGTTTTGGGAAAGCCCAGTTGACGTGAAAACTGCTGCATTAATATGAACAAAACCTTTTTTTAATATATATATATATATATATATATATATATATATATATATATATATATATATATAAATAAATATATATAGGGCACAGCACGGTGGCTTAGTGGTTAGCACGTTCGCCTCTCAGCACTAGGGATTCCCGGTTCGAATCCCAATCTGGGTGGAGTTTCCATGTTCTCCCCGTGTCCGCGTGGGTTTCCTCCGGGTTCGCCGGTTTCCTCCCACAGTCCAAAAACATGGATCAAGTCAACTGAATTCTTCAAAATTGCCCCATATAGAGTGTGTTTGTGTGAGTGAGTGAGTGTGTGCCCAGCGATGGATTGGCGTCCTGTCCTGGGTGTATCTGCCCAACGCCCAAAACGTTCTCCCATGGATGAGCATGAGGAACCCCACCGCAACCCTACTACAGGAGAAAGGATATATACATATACACACACACACATATATATATATATATATATATATATATATATATATATATATATATATATATATAAATCCAGCTCATATTAACCATGTGTCTTTACCTTTCAACAAGATTTCAGCTCGGATAAAAACTGCTTCACACTGGAGAAAATGTTTGTACAGCCAAAAGTAGCTCATTCATCAATCTTAGGCTGATTTCATATAAAAGTAAACATGCAGAACACAAAAAAAACACTGCAACGTGTTCACAAATCTTTGTTGAAACACGGCTATAAATACAAGCACCACCCTCTGTAATAAACAATTACCTTAGAGGGGAAACTCTGATCTGTCTTTTGCTTGCACGGCAGAATTCTCGAAATATAAGAGCTTAACTTTCTCCAATGTATGAGATCCAGCATGCCTGAAGTTTGCTCCAACATGGTTTATGGAAACCAAACACAACCCAGACGTAAACTGCTGT
>JAFMOD010000781.1:3853293-3891050 GCA_019802435.1 Corydoras maculifer
AATTGAATTCTCAAAATTGCCCCATATAGAGTGTGTCTGTGTGGGTGAGTGTGTGCCCAGCGATGGATTGGCGCCCTGTCTATCTGCCCAGCGCCCGAGACGTTCTCCCCTGGATGGGCATGGGGAACCCCACCGCGACCCTAATAGAGGATAAGCGGAAGATAATGAATGAATATATATATATATATATATATATATATATATATATATATATATATATATATATATATATTTGGTATTTTTTGTAACGTTTTGGCAAAAATGTTCTTTGGGATGTATGCCTATCAACCACAAAACACCATCTACATATAGAAGCTCTAATGCTCCAGTTATCAGGAGAACAAGAGTGAATAAAGGGAACATACCGCTGACAGTGGTGCTCCCTGCTGCAGCAATATTAGTGCTGTTGTTAGCAAGCTCGTCGTCGTCATCGCTGTCGTCCTCGTTGGATTGTGTGATCTCTGTGTGAGGTGGTGCAGCCGTGTTCTCGCTCTCCTGCTCGGCACGACTGCGCAGGGCCAGGATGCGGTGGTGCAGAGCGGCAGCCAACTGCCCTGCGTCCTTCGAGCTGGCCTGTAGCAAAAGACAGTTTGTCAACATTGCAACCACCAACCCGGGGTTTTTAACGTGCAACATACGTCAGGTCTTAACAATCCAAGCTGCTGAAGTCGGGCTGGGATTGAGCGTCTGTGGCCGTGGAATTTGTGGGTGTCTTGTGTCTTTAATGCAATTTAAACTCTTTTAAAGGCTTTTCTCTTAACTAATTACGTTCAATCATCTCTTTAGCGTAGCAATGTGGAATAACTTTTTCCGTCTGTCTATATTTTTCCCACAAATAAAACAGAATGTGGTCAATGGTGCGTTCAAGTGTAGCTCCTGATAATTAAATAGGTGACAATACAGTAAAGCTATCTTGCTGAAGGGTCCATGACATTTGCATGATTCCTATATGCTGCGATTTTTTTTAAATAATCTTTTTAATGTTTTTAAACATTAAACCACAAGAGACATATATACATAAACAAATAATGATTAGAGGTACTGTAGTAATTACATAAAAATAAAAAATAGACAACACACAAGCTTATAATAACCAATACCATAAAATAATAAACAAAAAATGAAAAGAAAAGAAAAAAAAAAATAATAGTAAAGAAATAAATAGAAGACAGAAGATAGAAGACCGGTCATCTTCATAGTACAATATGAAGACTAGAGAGAAGTCACAGAGAAAGGTAAACAATAAAATCTCCGCTGATTAAGGGCAGTCCAGAGTGGAAATTTTGGTAACATAGTACAAGAAAGGGTCCCAAACTTTGTGGAATTTGTTTAATGAGCCAGACCAAATATATCTAACCTAACTAGTTTTAAAACATGAATAATGTTCATGTCTCTAATCCAATGTGTATACGAAGGAGGTATAGGTGACTTCCATTTGAGAAGTGTTAGCCGTCTGGCAAGGAGAGTGACATATGCTGCATTTTAAATAAATGCAAAGCAAACCATCCTGATGTGTTCCGCGCATTTTGAAACAGAAAGGCGACATCAGAGAACCAACACCCATCATCACCAGTCGGCATGACCCTTACATTTCTACAAGAGCAACCTGGCTGTGCTGAAAATACCTGCTTTGAACCAGCAGCCTTGTACCCTAACCACTAACCCCCACCAAAAAATAAAAATACAGGGTAATAAAATACCCTCAAATAATCTAAATGAAATTTCGCAATAGTACACAACTAATATATATATATATATATATATATATAAAATCAATAAATAAAAAAGACTGGACTACAGCAGGAGACGAGCAGAAAATCATAGATTTCCGGGGGAAAGAAGCAGTTCTAACATCTGGGAAATGTCAAACTCTTTCTAATAAAAGCCAGACGTTCTCTTCAGAGGATTCCAGACACATGTGGATAAATTAACTGCCTTATTTTTTTCCAAGTAGACACTTACAACTGACTGAACTTCCTTGTTCAACTGCACTAAATCTCAAAATAACTGACAGGATTAAGACGACTGAACTTCACATAGATACAAATTACAGCGACTGAAATCAGCAACTTGTTCTCATTAAACCCTTTAGCTGTCAACTACCTTGTTCTCATTTTGGATGAATATTAAACACATGCGGCATAAATGAAAAAAACTTTATGGTTAAGTACGGCTCTCAAACTTAAATTAATCTCAGAATTGTATATAGCCAAGATTTCTGATGTCAGTGACCTTCCTCTGCTTACCATTAATATATGTAATTAATACCATTAATATATATATATATATATATATATATATATATATATATATATATATATATATATATATGGATAGTTAGATGAAGGGTGTAAAATTATGCCAGTTCATAATGATCAGACAACATAAGACTCAACATCTAGACTTTAAACTCCCCGATTTTCCTGACTGTTTATTTAATGATATTATAATTCAGACCAGCTACCTCATCATGTTACACATTTTTATATTTCCCCTTCTTTAATACTAAAACAGTGACGTTACTGTTTTTTCAGCAGAATGTTACACACACACACACGACTCCAGCTGCATGATGTGTTTTCATCCTAATTTCTATAATAACGCTTCCACAAAAACAGGCAGGTAGATAGTGTTGGCAGGCTTTATGATTAAAAGAAGAATATGCACTTGAACATTTATACTGAGAACAATTTGATGACCGTCCAAACTTTATAAGCTTAAACATGGGAGGGAGCGATAGCTCAGTGGTTAGGGTGTTGGGCTATCAATCTAAAGGTTGTGGGTTCAAATCTCAGGTCCACTGAAGTTACCAGTGTGGGTCCTTGAGCAAGACACTTAACCCTCATTGCTCCAGGGATTTTGTGAATAACCCTGTGCTCACCTTGTAAGTCGCTTTGGATAAAAGAGTCTGTAAACATGAAGCTGTTAGTACTAAGCACCAGGCTTCAGTGCAGCATGTTGTAACTGAACCTACCGATATGAGGAAGACCTTCACTCCCTGATCCTCTGTGTCCATGGCGGTGATACGAACGCTCTTCTCGCTGGCCTTGTCTACCTGCATCTGAGGCCAGAGCTTAGTGTTGAGGATCAGTCTCAAACTGCCTTGGGTTCGCATCACTGACACAGTGTAAAGAATACAACAGTCAGGTTTGTTCTATCTGTATCAACATTAAAACAGATACACAAACTGTATGTAGTTCTGAGATGGTCCCACCTAGTCTGGATTGTAACGTTCCGTCGTCTGTAGAGGCCATGTCATTGAGCCTCAGTAGACCTCGGCCTCTCTCGATCCACGACTGAGCCGGCTTATCGAAGACAAACAGCTTACACTGCATCTGTGGGACGAGCACAGGTACAGGGAAATGTAACAGCAGGTACAAACACAAACCATCTCTCCTGCATGTGAATGCTGTAATAAAGGCAGCTTTACCTGTAGCACATTGCTTTCCGACTCCTCCCCAGTACGGACCTCCACTTTCTCCAGAATGCACTTTTTGGCCGTAGCTTTGGTATACGCTGCTGCTGATTCCTCAAGAGACTCCGTCACACTGTGATCTGAACACACAAAATCTGCACATTTAACCACTCAGCATGTTCTGATGTCACCAGAACCACAGCCTTAGTACATGGGTTTGAGGTTTTATTATTATTATCCATCCATCATCTCCATCCATCATTATCCATCCAGGGGAGAACGTTTCCGGCGCTCTGCAGATACACCCAGGACAGGACGACAATCTATCGCTGGGCACAGACACACTCACACAAACACACTCTATATGGGGCAATTTGGAAAATTCAATTGACCTTGATCCATGTTTTTGGACTGTGGGAGGAAACTGGAGAACCCGGAGGAAAATCACGCGGAGAACATGGAAATTCCACCCAGATTGGGATTCGACCCTGGAGTGCTTATAATTATTCTTTTGATAAATGATAAATTACAATCACATCCCCAACCCCACACAAAACAAAAACCAAGATAGAGAATGCAAAGTGCAAAGAACTGTATAATGCCTAGGGGGCTTAGTGGTTAGCATGTTCTCCTCTCAGCACGAGGGATTCCCAGTTCGAAACCCAATCTGGGTGGAGTTTCCATGTTCTCCCCGTGTCCCTGTGGGTTTCCTCCGGGTTCTCCAGTTTCCTCCCACAGTCCAAAAACATTGATCAGTTCAGTTGAATTCTCCAAATTGCCCCATATAGAGTGTGTTTGTGTGGGTGAGTGTGTACCCAGTGATAGATTGGCGCCCTGTCCTGGGTGTGTCTGCCCAGCGCCTGGAACTTTCTCCCCTGGATGGACATGAGGAACCCCCCCGCAAACCTAGTAGAGGATAAAGCGGATAATAATGAATGGATGGACGTATAATCCCTGTTCTCCCAAGTCTAACCACAGAGTTCTATCCATGCAGAACCCAGCAGTGGTTCGCATTCTTTTTTCAGCAGTGTCAAACCTCAGACCACTTGGAGAGAAAAAGTTACATACTCTTTTCAGGGGTGGTCTCCTGTGATGAGGGCTCGGATGCTGACACGGCTTCTTTACTTGCCTCCGCTGCTAATTCCCCGCCTCTTGGAGGACTCTGGAAAACAGCCAGCAATCTGAGCTTCTGCAAAGATGCTGCAAATCTAATAAGCACTAAGCTCTGCCAATATTTTTTTCGTCAGTTTATCTACTTACCAGCACCCTCTCAGACATATTCTGGCCAAAAACAAACTTGGCTCCCTTGTCCGTGTTGTTTGTGGCGTTCAAAGAGCTGAAACATCAAATTAGGTTAGCCTTATAGATGGCAAGCATTCCGAATCAAAAAGAATTACGGGATGAAAGAACATACTGTGTTTTACCTTGGAGTGCCCATATACTGCAAGAAGTAATTAGTAGTTCCAGACTGTGCGTCCTGTGTTAAGTCTTTAGCATCATTGACGGCACTGTTCTCCTCCACCTGTAACCGAGGATAAGCTTTAAAATTTCAATCACAGCTACGAAATGTGTAACTGCTTCATCAGATTTATGATTGACTCACCTTTGCCCTCTCTTTAATATTCTGCCCAAACACGAATCCTGAGTCACTCAGGACGTCCTTCTTCTGTGCAGTCTCTTCTGTTTTTGCTCCATCGTTCTCTCCTTCCTCTTTGTCTTTTTTCTGCATTTGTCCACAGGAAAAGCTTTTCAGCAAACTCATACAGTACAAGACACACAGAAGCAGCTGGAAATCACCCATGATGCATCACTGTCGCACAGAGTTTAAACAGTGGTTTAGAGAGGCATTACCACCACAAACTCCCTTTCCCCTTTCTTCCCCTAAAGTGCTGACACGGCATGTAGAAGAGGACGAGTGAAAGATGATCAAGAACTCTAATCGAGTATGCAATTTAGAAAAAGATACAATACAGTAAAAAAAATAAAATAAAATAAAATAAAATAAATTAAAAAAAGACCAAAATGTTGTGTTTCGTCTAAAATGAGTTGACAAGATGAATTGGTGAGGTTGAGAGCAGCAAGCTGAACATCCATCCATCCATCCATCCATCCATTATCTTCCACTTTATCCTCTATTAGGGTCGCGGGGGGGTTCTCCATGCCCTTCCAGGGGAGAATGTCTCAGGCGCTGGGCAGATACACCCAGGACAGGGCGACAATCTATCACTGGGCACACACTCACTCACTCACACTCTATATGGGGCAATTTAGAGAATTCATTTGAGTTGATCCATGTTTTTGGACTGTGGGAGGAAACCGGAGAACCAGGAGGAAACCCACACGGACACGGGGAACATGGAAACTCCACCCAGATGGTGATTCGAACCTGAATCCCTAGCGTTGAGAGGCAAATATGCTAACCACTAAGCCACCGTGCCGCCCGCAAGCTGAACATTTCCATATAAATTTGGTAATTTTAGAAGAAGCTTTTATTCAAAGCAATTTACAAATATCATAACATGATGGTCGGGGTCAGAACTCAAGGTTAGTACAGCATCCCTGGAGCATAGAGGTTTAAGGGTCTTGCTCAAGAACCCACATTGGTAACTTCAGTGGACCTGGGATTTGAACCCACAATCGTCAGATTGATAGCCCAATACATAAACCACATAATTGACCTTGGTCCATGTTTTTGGACTGTGGGAGGAAACCAGAGAACCCATAGGAAACCCACACAGACACAGGGAGAACATGGAAACTCCACCCAAATTGGGATTCGAACCGGGAATCCCTAGCGCTGAGAGGAGAACATGCTAACCACTAAGCCACCATGCCATCCGTCTTACATTAAACACATTCTTTTATTTATAAGTATTTAGATCCTTAAAATGGATAAATAAAAGTTTTGATGCAGATGGGCTTGACGTCGTGCAGCAATCCAGAACTCAAGTAGTTCGGGGAAAATCCCACTGACAGATACCCAGGCCATCGCAGGACTGTCAAACATACCAGCACTTTGGGCAATATTGTATCTTTAGTTTACCTTCATAATGATGTTGGACAGGCATGGGGAGAACATACAAACCCCACACAGAAGGGACACCACTTGGCCACCTATATAGTGAACCAGGGCCTTCTTGCTTTAGTCACTAAATAATAAACACTGAGTGTGTTCTTGGAGGTTGACATGAAGAAGGCTAATATGTTTAGTAAATATTTATACTCACTGGTGATTTGTAGGAACTTTCCGTGTTGTTAAGGAAAATCGCCCGGCCTTCTGTAGCTGCTTCTGTAAACTTCCCAACACCATTTGTTCCACAGCTTGAATCTAAAGGAGAGAACATCTATTAAATGCTTTTCACACCATATATTAGCATATATACCTACATACTATTGGGTATTTTGCCATTTCGACCATATACATTTGTTCAAACAGCAAACAAATCCAGGACCATGATGCGGCCCAGAACAATCTTCACATTACAACAAAGTGCATATATGCTACAGCATGTTTAATAACTTAAAACAAATGTGCAAGACAAGACCAGTAAGTGAAGACAGGGCAGTGCTGCTTTACAATTCAAGGATCGTTCTCTTGTAAACATCGTATGCTTGCTGCATGTGTGTTTCATACTTTCACAATACTATTTAATTATATAATTATAGTGCGGCGCTGTGGTTTAGTGGTTAGCAGGTTCTCCTCTCAGCACTAGCGATTCCCATGTTCCATGTTCTCCCCGCGTCCGCGTGGGTTTCCTCCGGGTTCTCCAGTTTCCTCCCACAGTCCAAAAACATGGATCAAGGTCAAATAAATTCTCCAAATTGCCCCAAATAGAGTGTGTGTGTGAGTAAATGTGTGCCCAGCGATAGATTTTGTTTGTTTTAATATGAACCTAGATGTTTATAGCTTATTAACTTTAAACATTTAATGCTGTGATTTATGGTCAATAATCACTGAACAAAAAGTGCATAGCTCCCAAAATTACCACAAGGTTTGATGTTACAACTCAATTAAACAGTGTTTGTCAGAATTAATTGTAATTAGCCTTGTCATCCTCCATTAATCTCTTATCAGCAAAGTATTTATATCCACTGCTCCGTATTGTATCAATCATGAAGATTATATCGTTACGATTTGTCATTTTTATTGACATGCACACAGTACTGTGAGTTTTCTGACCATCTAGATTTAAAAAATTTGAAAAGGATCCCTTACAACAAAACATGACCTGAGGACCCTGAGACTCATTTCATAGTACCATCATGATTAAAAACAAACTAAGTGATAAACTTATAGAAAGGACCGTAAACCAATCCTCATGTGTCACCATACATATCGTTTTAATAACCACCAGAGCAAAACCCTGTACAGACCCCATTGGATTAGTGTCCTGGACCCCACTGAAGAAGTTGGTTTATTAGATTTGCTCTTACTGAAAACACTTGCATATCATCTTACAGCCTCTCTCCAGCTTTTGTTTTTAAATCCTTCAACAGCTGCTTGAAGAAACTTGAATATTGCATTGCGGGTTAATTATGTCAAATTATATTTAATTAAAGTGTGCAGTGTTATAGATCATCGACCAAAATGAAAGTATATGATCAGATCCACAAGCCACGAAATTCAGTATAAGGCTTTATGTGCTCCATATTTGAAGCAAAAATAAAATAAATAGAACAGGGATTAATCACCTTATCCTTTAATGAGTGGGTATGAATCCATCCATCTAAAATATCTATCCATCATACAATACATTTAGGAGTTTCTAAACTCCTAAGGGCCCTACAATTAAATTTTTAATTCACACAGCAAATTGCATAGATTTACTTTTTAGAATAAATTCAGTTAAAATATGACTGAGGCAGGCGGCACGGTAGCTTAGTGGTTAGTGGTTATCTGGGTGGAGTTTCCATGTTATCCCTGTGGGTTTCCTCCGGGTTCTCCAGTTTCCTCCCACAGTCCAAAAACATGGATCAAGTCAATTGAATTATCCAAATTGCCCCATATAGAGTGTGTATGTGTAAGTGAGTGTGTGCCCAGTGATAGATTGGCGTCTTGTCCTGAGTGTATCTGCCCAGCGCCCGAGACGTTCTCCCCTGGATGGGCATGGGGAACCCCCTGTGACCCTAATAGAGGATAAAGCGGAAGATAATGCATGGATGGATATGACTGAGGCTCAATTTAGTTCCAAGGAATGCCATGAAGATGACACACAAAATATGTTATTTTAATGATTTTATACACACTAACATATTAAAAGCCTTGTTTTGTTCTCAGTCTGTAATGCCCCTATTAACTTCAGACAACTATACTGAAAAGAAGAACTAATCTGGTTATCATATAGAACCATTGCACGTAAAGGTCACTAAATGCATTAACTATAAAGTAATGGGACACCGGTCGTGCAGGGGCACTTACTGCTTTTGCTGGACTCTGTGAGGGTCTTGGTGGGTGGCGCCTGCAGTACAGCAGGTCTCAGGACACTGCGCTGCTGCTCCTTGGGCTTCTGACTGGGTAAACCTGAAAAAGAGCCTACTAATAGATTGGATCTGAAACTACATGGCTGATAAGAGCCAATCGCAACAGTAAAACCCTGTTCTAACCGGGAATTACCAAGGCAGATGTTTAGCTGATCGTTCCAATGCTTTAAAGGCAGGAAGTTACAGTTTACACAACTGATTTCTATGAACAGTCTGAGGTTTAGTTTAATCGTTAGGCCTTTCTGTATTGCCACCCAATGACCAGAACAGAGGATTATTTCTAAGACTGTACACAATGTGATGCATTAAAATTCTGAGACATGATGGAAATTTAAGAAGCTTTGATTCTACAGCATATAAAGAGCAAGTCATACCTGCACTTGGTGCTTGGCCGTGAATCAGGGTGGGAGGTTTCAACCGAAACCCAACTGGCTTCTCCTCTAAGAGAGAAACCAAAAACATAATGTTTTAAGTCTTTACTCTTCTTACATGTACATCTTCATTCAGAATACAATTTACAGCAAGTCTGTGTTAACATTAGCAAACCAGAATGAATCAAGTGAATCAATTCAGTCCTAATGTGAAAATCTTCCAAAATCCATCCATCCATTATCTTCTGCTTTATCCTCTATCAGGGTCGCGCCTCTATCAGGGGGGTTCCCTATGCCCATCCAGCGGAGAACGTTTTGAACGCTGGGCAGATACACCCAGGACAGGGCGCCAATCTATCACTGGGCACACACTCATTCACACAAACACACTCTATATGGGGCAATTTGGAGAATTCAGTTGACCTTGATACATGTTTTTGGACTGTGGAAGGAAGCCGGAGAACCCGGAGGAAACCCACGCAGACATGGGGAGAACATGGAAACTCCACCCAGATGGGGATTCAAACCGGGAATCCCTAGTGCTGAGAGGAGAACATGCCAACCACTAAGCCACCATGACTCTTTCAAAATCTCTCTTTTCAAAGAAAGTTGTGCTGAATATTAACACATGGCACAACAACATGTTCTCATCTCAGTGCTAGGGATTCCCGGTTCTAATCCCAATCTGGATGTTCTCCCGTGTCCATGTCATATTACATTTGATCATTTTCCAGGTGTTTTTATCCAAAGCGACTTACAAGTATCCCAACATAGTTGGGGTCAGAAGATGGGGTCGACAGTACCCATGGAGAAATTTGGGTCAAGGGCCTTGCTTAAGGACCCAATCTGGTAATTTCAGTGGACCTGTGATTCAAACCCACAACCTTCAGATTGATAGCCCTTACCACGGAGCTACAACACCCTCATGGTAGTGGCCACCTTTGTTAAAAATGATTTAAAGTGGTAGTGGCAAGCTTTGTTGTCAAATCAAATTTTCAAATAAAATTGTGCTGAATATTAACACGCAGCATGGCAGCATGTTCTCCTCTCAGCGCTAGGGATTCCCGGTTCAAATCCCAATCTGGGTGGAGTTTCCATGTTCTCCCGTGTCCACGTGGGTTTCTCCCACAGTCCAAAAACATGGATTAAGGTCAATTGAATTCTCCAAATTGCCCCATATAGAATGTGTGTGTGTATGTGTGTGCCCTTCAATGGATGGATCTGCCCAGTGCCTGAACATAGCACATAGGGCCCCCACAACCCTAGTACAGAATAAAGCGGAAGATAGTGGATGAATGGACGATAACAAAACATTTAGTTTTCTTTGCTCTTGGGTCATTTTTGAAAAATAAACGAAAACATCTTTAAATACATCTTCTCTCTATAAAAATGTACCTGTCCAAATCATCTCAATTTAAAATATGAGCATGGTCCAAAAAAATAAAAATAAAACATATCGCTGGGCCTTTAATAACAATAATAAATCAATGTAAAATTATCTCGCGGGCCGGATATGGCTCGTGGGCCTTGAGTTTGACAGGTTGCTGAAGAACAGGTACTATAATGCCAAAACGGTACTCATTTTTCATATTTATTGCAATGTTCATTTTTTCAAAAGCAATTGTTAAACACACTATTGGATAACATATGCAAAAAAAATTCTGAACCAAGGTAATGACCGTGGCTCATCCTCCGCAGCTCTCTTACCTGGCTCGGAGTCAGAGTTGCCTGTTGGAGACTGGCAGATACTTGAGGGCATAAACACATTATTCTTGGAAACTGTAGTAAGAGAGACAGACAGTCAGCACAACTAGGAAAGCACAGACTGGTCACAGATGACTGGTTAACAGCTGCCACCTAACTAAAATGACATGAAAATGATGCAGCAGATGGTAGCTGTAGCTTGTGGCAAGGTAATAAAGAAGCTTTGCATTGAGGGACTATTAGAAAGTGACAGCATTCATTTATTATTGTAAATACTATTGCAAACGGCAGCTCGTGTCTGTAAACACATCACATTCATAACATCTGTACAAATCCCATTCTTACTTTTGTTCTAGAACTGTTCTGTATTACAAATACAAATGTACTCTAATCTAACAGTCATTTTGTTTATTATATGGATCTTACTGCTTATCTGTTTGCTGGACTTCGTAAAAGAAAAGTATTTAAAAAAAGGGAAGATGATTTGGGGTAAAGTTTTAGTAAATTACACTTTAACAAGAGTTTAAAATAAGGCAAATTGTGCTAGTAAAAAATTAGCAAGAATAAAAAAATAAATTAAAGTTAATGAAGGAAGCATAATACCAAAACTCTGGCAGGTGAACAGATGCCCTCCTACTGCTATGGAAAGACAGCCAAGTTGTGGCCACTTTTTTATGAGATCATAGTGGTACATTACATAACATTTGATCATTTACCAGGTGTTTTTATCCAAAGCACTGTACAAGTATCCCAACATTGTTGGGGTCAGAAGATGGGGTCGACAGTACCCATGGAGAAATGTGGGTCAAGTGCCTTGCTTAAGGTCCCAATCTGGAAATTTCTGTGGACCTGGGTTTCAAACCCATAACGTTCAAATTACCACAGAGCTACAACACCCTCATGGCAGTGGTCACCCTTGTTAAAAATGATTCAAAGTGGTAGTAGCAACCTTTGAAAGATCATAGGAGCTATGGCAACCATTGTTTAATAGGGACCCCAGTGGAATTGGCCAACGTTGTTATTCAAGGACCATAGTGGTACTGGCAACCTTTGTTTGAGGGATCACAGTAGCTATGGCAATTGTTGTTTATGAGGGATCATGGTGGAGCGGCAACCTTTGTTTAAGACATCATAGTAGCTGTGCCAACTGTTAATGAGGGACCACAGTAGCAGTGGCCAGGGTTGTTGATGAGAAATCAAACTAGTAGTGGAATAAAGTAGATAAATAAACCATCGTTTCATAAGGGATCATAGTGGTAGTGGCAACCTTCATTTGAGGGTTCATAGTGGTTGTGGCAACTGTTGTTTTCATTATGCATGGACTGATAAGTATTCACATAAGTACTGAACATAAGTATTCACACAAAATGGAGATATTACAGCAAACCTTATGCTAAGGTTTTTTATCTTCTGTTCTTCTGGTTTAGGTATTTGCTATTTATACAAAATATTTTTTTAAAAATGAAATGATGCGTTTCCACATTTATTATTTAAACCAATGACCTGATGATCATATTCTGTGCTGCATATATTGCTTCTATGTTAGAATATTGTGTCACAGCGATGTGTTCAAATCCATGCCGCAAAACAGGTCAAGGGGTTGTAACAACGAAAATGTGAACTCGCAGACAAAGAAATGTGAATTTCCACGCAGACTTGAAGGAAATCCCCAATTATTGGAAATATTTGCTGCAGGCGTACAACGGCATAGTTTTCGTGCTACAGCTTTAAAGTCAAACTCCAGCAGTCATGAAAAGTTTCCATTACCCGAATTAGCAGGTGGGAACTGTGTTAAAGATGAAGTTCTCTCTCGCTTCACTGGGGGACAGTATTCTCCATCTTCTCGATCTGAGTCTGCGGGACAGATAATGAAAGACTCTAAATTAACCAACAGAATTCACCCTATTCATTATTAACACCATGTAACAATTAAAAAAATTGTTCCCAGTTGTTAAGTGTGTTTTCCTGATTGTTTGTACCTTAAATTAATAGAAAAAAAAGTTATTATTCTTTGTAAACCTTGCACAATGATATTATGAAATTGATCTATTTTTAAATATATTCGTAATATTTCAAGATACTTAAGAAGCTTCTGGAATTGTGGGAACGAGAAGATTCCTAGAACTGTCCAGAATTATCTAGAACTTTCTGGGACTGTACAGAATCATAGGTAGCTGGATAACTACAGGGTGGCATGGTGGCTTAGTGGTTAGCATGTTCGACTCTCAGCACTAGGGGTTCCAGGTTCGAATCCCAATCTGGGTAGAGTTTCTATTTTCTCCCCATGTCCGCGTGGGTTTCCTCCGACAGTCCAAAAATATGGATCAAGATCAATTGAATTCTCCAAATTGCTCCATATATAGTGTAGGGTATACTGGCTATTAGGGGGGGTTTATCCTCTATAATGGGGCGTTCCTCATACGCATCCAGGGGAGAACATTTCAGGCGCTGGGCAGATACACCCAGGACAGGGTGCCAATCTATCACTGGGCACACACTCACTCACACAGACACACTTATAGCCCTTCCTGAGAGACAGGATCTAATTGATTGGGATTGCATAGTAATTGGGCAAAAGCCATCACAGACAAAGGGCAATTGACCTAGACAGACGGGTGTCAATGTTAATTAATGTATTTGTATTAATGTTAATATATAAATTATAATTCGTGCCTGACTTAATTCTAAGACCAATTGTTTAAAAGTTAATAAAAACATTTTAGTTGTCCTTGATCATTAACATTATGGAATCACGTATCCAAACAAGGTGAACTTATTGAGCCGACATACCTTCACCATCTTCTGCACTGGATCCATCAGCAGATCGCTGCAACATAAAGCATAGTTAAAGAAATAAGTTTTTCAAATCTTGATTTACACTTTCTAAATATACTGTATATTTATTTTAAAATGGTTCTTGATACAAGGGGCGGCACGGTGGCTTAGCGGTTGGCATGTTCTCCGGGGGGGGGGGGGGGGGGGGGGGGGGGGGGGGGGGGGGGGGGGGGGGGGGGGGGGGGGGGGGGGGGGGGGGGGGGGGGGGGGGGGGGGGGGGGGGGGGGGCCCCCCCCCCCCCCCCGCGGAAGATAAGGGATGGATGGAAATTTATTGACCAATCAACAGACCTGATATTAATTAATAACACTACTGAAGCCAAAGGGACCCCAAATCAAAACACTCATTTGTAATTCATAAATACTCCCAGACCTTGAGGACAGTGTTTGCTCAGTCATTCAGAGACGGCTGGTTTAAAATATGGTCATGTTCTCAGAGAGGAAATGGTGAGAAGTCAGTTCTTTCAGTCACATTTGTACTAGCCAACCTTTTTTTGAGAAGAGGGCCGAGCTGGCTTTACCACCCCAGTCACTGCATAACACACACATTAAAATATGTGACAAAAGCCATCTGGCATTACATGTGCCTTGGCAGAAGGACAATAGCTCTCACCCTTATTGGTAATAAAGTCATGTGTGAGAGGCTGGAATCAAATACAACAGGAAATAAAACTAAATGATCTAGCCCTAATCAAATGGCCACCGATTATTATTGGCCAAGAGTCATTCTAAATAAATCTTCATAAAGATTGATCAGATGACAGAAGACATGGGGACAGTTGTAGGGTTGTAGTTAAAAGCAAGCCTTGCAACCTGAAGGGCCCTGGTTTGATCTCCAGTCCCACTATGTACTATGGCTGAAGTGCCCTTGGGCAACGCACCTAACCCCAATTGCTTCTCGGGTGCAGTGTACAGTTTACTAGTGTATGTGTCTCACTGCGCGGCTCGGTTAAATGTGGAGGACTAATTCCTCTGTGTGTAAACACAGTGGACAAAATAAATCACTTTATTATTCTTATTCTCTGTGTGCGGTCAAAAAGGTTTGCTTGGACGGCTTTTTCCATCAGGCAAAGTCCCCAGAAAGTAATAAAGACAATTGTCTTATGCAATGAGTATAAAGCAGAAATCCTTTGAGGAAAAAGACATTTAAAACCTCAAATTGGAGAATTCGTTCATTAAGAAACACTCAGCATTTTCCTCCACATTAAATCTATTATAAAAAAAAAAAAGCTTAGCTTGGTTAAAATGTTCCAAATGTGTAATTAAACACGGAGACATTAATCTGGAACAAATCGTTATGAACAGTAGTACCCATTCAACAGTGTTTTATAGACCATAATTCACAGAAACACACAATGGAGGTTTACTGCTTACAGGCAGAACAATCGAATACATTGCACTCTCAGAAGAGGTTCAAATCTGACCTTTCACATTGTGCACAAGTATAACAAGGACGCAAGCCACTTTTCAGCACAGAAGTGATTGGCTTTGTTTGTTTGGTGCCATATCAGTAGCATATTGCCTATATCATCAATGTCGCAGGGATGAGAGAGCTCGACACGCTCTTTGCAAGGAGTGTAAAATGAAATTGTGGTACTTTGGAAATATGACAAATGCACGTGCCCGTTTTGTGCGACATCAACCTGAGCTAAAAGAAGTTAAAAATATATTTAAATATATTTAAGGTTAAGTTTTAAAAATGTAGCGTATGTTGGTGCAATATAGTAAAAAGACTGAAGTATGGATTGTATTT
This sequence comes from Corydoras maculifer, assembly GCA_019802435.1. Classification (NCBI taxonomy): domain Eukaryota; kingdom Metazoa; phylum Chordata; class Actinopteri; order Siluriformes; family Callichthyidae; genus Corydoras; species Corydoras maculifer. The sequence goes on from JAFMOD010000781.1 coordinate 3,868,852, forward strand.
TTAATGTTAAGTTTTAAAGATTTGCAAAATCTAATGTCACTCTGACTGTAAAGTCTGTATTTTAGTCTCGATTAAAGGTTAATGCACCATGGTAAACTTTTGTATTAGTATATTTTGAATTATTTGTTCATTGACAGATGTTTGACCGATGTTGAAGAAAAAGCCAGGCAGCTAAGTTAACCTAATACTGCTCATTTTAATTTAGCGCAATCCTATTTTTGGTATAAACATAAAATGATGCAAAAAGATTTGATACAGGAAGGAAACTGAAAGTATTGTTATTTCATCTCGTCAGTCACATAATTTAAACAAAATTTTAAGACCATTTGAACTGAAAAATCGCTTCTGAAACGAATCGTGACCTCAAAAATCGAAATTGCCAGACACAGAGTTTCGCACCCCTAGTTTCAACCATATAAAAGTTATTTCTGGTGGTTGAAATTGCAGGGCATTCTAATAAGATGCATTTATTGTTTGAGAAGTAGTACAGTATAGGCAGTCTGCAGCTTTCTCACCAACCAGAAGGTGACGGTGGGCGAGGGCAGTATGACCAATTCGGCACCTAGTCAGGATTGTCTGATCTTGTCTGCTAAAGAAGTCTGTATTGTGTTTAATGTTGATGACGGGGGATATGTCGTAGTTTATTTTGTGTGTCGTTAAACCATTTATCTTACCATTTTTGTCTACAGTGCACTTCTATTACATTTGGTCATTTAACAGACGCTTTTATCCAAAGCGACTAACAAGGTGAGCACAGGGTTAATCACAGCATCCCTGGAGCAATGAGGGTTAAGGGTCTTGCTCAAGGACCCACATTGATAACCTCCGTGGACCTGGGATTTGAACCCCCAACGTTCAGATTGATAACCCAACACCCTAACCACTGAGCTACCTCACCATACCTATTAGACAGTAGGCATCAGTAATCGGAACATACTGATTACTAGCCATTGCTAAAATGTCTGCTTTCTCATTACCCTTGATGCCACTATGACCCGGAACCCCAGTGATTGGCTTAGAGGAAGAGAGGTGTGATACAAAATGCATATATGCTTATGTTTATAAAGGCAATTTTCCCACCGCTGCTTAAGAAGTAGGATAAGTTTAAGACTGTCTACTCCTGCTGTAGAGGCGGGTAAATATTGAGAAATGCATCATAAAGCAGTTAGCATTAACTTTTTTGTTGCCATATTCGGCAGTACAATAGTTGAAAGCCTTTGATCTTTTATTATTAAAATAGCTGCCTTTTGGAGCCTAAGGTTGTTTCCTACGCTTTGTAGAGCACATAGTACTGAGCACATGTAGCTTTTCTTTCAAAGTTAGGCTACAGTTGCCTAATAAAAGATTGAAATATGATGCACATGCTGCTTCCCAATAAATAAACATTTTGTTATGATTGCATTTCTGTGCTATTCATGATTCAAACAGCATGAACTCCAAACAGTATTTTAAAGGATACTAATAGTAATATAATGTAATGTTACATATTTACAGTGATCTGTCGCAACTGATTCTTATGCAACTAATGATTATTGAATGCTCAGTGTCAAGAAATATTATTGAAAATAAAAACCTGATCAGTCCTACCTTCTGTGCTTTGTCCTTTTGAAACACAAACACTGGTGGAGCTATGGCAGGCTTCTCTCCTTGAAATCAGAAGGAGAGAAAGGGCAGCGTCAACAAACATTCATAGATGCATAGTTTAAACAGAAACACGATATATAAAACACATACAATTATCTTTTCGAGTCTAATTTGTTCACTAAAGCAGAAGGGTCCATATGTAGATAACGCCATATTGATGATGCTTACTTCTCTCATTTGTAATTGGCTTTGAATAAAAGCATCTGCTAAATGACTAAATGTAAATGCTATTTATTTAGAACAACACAAAAACTTCTGGAAAGTCAAGTAAAAAGGTTTTATAAAAAATATATATATAATATTTAGAAATGTATTTTCAAAAAATATATATTGAAATAATCAATTTATTAAGTGGCTTCCAGGTTCGAATCCCAATCTGGTTTCCATGTTTTCCCAGTGTCTGTGTGGGTTTCCTCCATGTTCTCCGGTTTCCTCTCACAATCCAAAAACATGGATCAAGGTCAATTGAATTCTCCAAATTGCCCCATATAGAGTGTGTCTGTGTGAGTGAGTGTGTGCCCAGTGATAGAGTGTCACAGATTTAAACTATTGCCATAGATTTCATTCTAAAAACCTTCTCCCCTGGATGGCCATGGGGAAATATGTATAATGTCAGAAACAAAGAACTCAGCTCTAATTATCTTGCAGCTGTTAAAAATTTTGACCATGAAAACTCTTGAAATTATTGCAGAAGTTAGTAAAGGAAAAGAACATAAGCATTTTCTTATTTCTCTTACTACTTGAAAATCACATCAAAAAGAGTTTAAAAATGGAGCACGAGCTACTAAGACAACTAAAATAACACTAATTGCACAACACCAAAAGCCAAAGCAGTAGAGTGACGCTGATGTGTGTGACTGGTTTGCAAAATGTTGTACTGCACCTTCTGGTCATTCAGATATTAAAAAATAGCAGTTTTAATACTTATATTCAGAACAGAAGTTAAAATGTTACATGGTTTGTGCCAGCACAGTATGATTAGATGAGCTGTGGCTTAGTCTATCGCTGCTGCCGGTGGATTTCAATGCCCCAGTTGCTCTCTTTCACGTATCGTAGGTTAGACATAAGCCAGTATCTTGGGCAGGGTGAGCAGGAAAACATAGGCTGTGTTTTGGAATTTTAAGATGCAAGTGAAGGATCAGAGTTGTGAGCAGTTTTTCAGAGAAAGGCCAAAGCAGGTGTGTACATCACATCATAAAAGAAGGATATTGGTTTGTCTTGTTTTTTTTTTTACAATTCTAACCCTTCACCTGGTTTGAGAACTTGCTGGTTTACTTGTGTTGCCAGAAGAAAATTCATGCTTCCTCTATTTATATTTCAGTTGGATGTGCATATAAAACATGGTTTAAAAAAAAAAAAAAAGCAATTTGGCACAAGAAGGCATGCATTATTGTGAATAAATCACAGGAAAGAGGTGTTATTAGGCCTGACGCATAGCAGAGTGCCGTTACACCTCTTTACTTTATTTATTCACAATAATGCACAACCTTGTGTCTTATTGCTTTTATAAAAGTTACAAACACCCTATAATGGAGAAAAAACAAGGTTCGATTCATAAATGTAATGCTAATATAATATCTGGTGTTTTGCGGTGTAATTTAGGTTTTTAGTGACTATTGACCCAAAATAATAAGTTTCTGGTTTCTCTAACAATCAAATACTGCCATCTCGTGGCCAAATTGATTCAGATGTGAAGCGGTCAGAAACGTGTGTTATTGTCAATAATGTCACGGCTGGACAAATGGCTCAGCCAATTAGATTAAAGGACCGGAAAAACAAGTTTTATAAAAGTGATAAAAAATTGGCACGGGGGTGTGCATTATCGTAAATAAATCACAGTGTTGGACGGGGAAAAACGACCTAGAAAGTTAAACAGGATGTCATTTTCAGAATAAGTACAAGGGCTTTATAAGAATTTTTAAAAAAGATTTCAGTACCAAACTTACACAATTTCTGACAATGAGCATATTTGCATACAAGTTAAACACTAATAAAATAATAATAACCATCATATTTGTCACAGTATAGTTATGGCAGTGCAATTATGTCAGATAATTAGTTTACTTTATCTCACAAGCATAACACACTCATTAAGCCTTTAACACACCCTGTGCAAAGTTTTGCAGAATGTAGTCAGCATTCCTTTATATCTAGAGAAACGGTATGTTGTCTTATAGGTGGCCTGTATTTGATTGTGTCATATCCTGATATTGGAGGGTGGTGTTTCCACATATTTCATTTCACTTTGTACAATACTCTTAACAAAACATTACAATTCTACCCAATGTTTTATAGATCAAGAGGTTTATCCCCCTCAAAATGTACTCCTGCTGGCCGAGGCCACAGACTTCCATTTTTAATCGATTGTCAGTATTTGTTTGTAAAACTAGATGCACTGTGATATATTTCCATCAGTGAGTGCTGAGGTTACACGTAAACCTATTTGAAAATAACCCAATTCTTCTGACGCCTCTATCCTGCAACAGGGTCTTGGCAGTTAGACGGGGGTTTTGAGTTTCCGTTCTTTCCTGCACTTCAGATCTGTGTGTGGGTTCTCCACCAGAAAACATACTGACCTCCACAGTTAAAGCAAACCACTTTTTTTTGATTACAGGAATAAGTACGTTTAAATAATTTTAGCTGTATTTAATGACCTCTGAAATTCTGTAACAGGATGAAATATCAAGATGTTCATTAACTTAGTCACAGTAATCCTATTGTTTTATTTAAAGGGCGAGAAAAAAAAGGTTTCTCATTTTCTGCCAACAGTGGGCGTGTGGAAACAGAAACTGAACGACAGATGGGAGCACATTTCAACGTAAGTTCTGTAAGGTTACTAATGAATAGATACTGTAGCAGAATCAAATGATTCTTGGGTAACAATCTTACTCTTTATAAACACTGACTTGTCCAAATAAAATTAAGTCAGCTGAGTACCCGAAGGTACTGAATTACCAAGCGACTTTTCTTCCATGATGGCACAGTTTCACATTGACAATCACATGGCTTATTGGGTTTAAATCCTGAAGAATCACTGTAACACATGGTCCTGACCTTTCGAAAGAGAAGCACTAATAAAGACTTCGCATAGTGGTTCAACTCTCTAAGTTTTATTATTTAAGTCACTGAGCAATTGCAGAGTTAATAAACCTAAAAGCATCCATCCTTCCATCCATTATCTTCCGCTTTATCCTCTATTAGGGTCGCCGGTGGGGTTCCCCATGCCCATCCAGGGAAGAATGTCTCAGACGCTGGGCAGATACATCAAGGACAGGGCGCCAATCTATCGCTGGGCACACACTCACTCACACAAACACACTCTATATGGGGCAATTTCAAGAACTCAATTTTCTCAATCCATGTCTTTGGACTGTGGGAGGAAACCGGAGAACCAGGGGGGCTGATGTGGAAAAGTTCAATATTAGAGCCAAAAAAAAAAAAAAAAACACACACAATTTGACAGACTTGCATTAACGCAAAATCAATGATAAAAATAAAATAAATATTATTATATATGGTATAAAAGATATAAATAACACACATGTAAATAAATAAAATATTAATTATGATTAGAAGAATTTTGTTCACTGCTGCTGAAATGCAATATAAATAAAGACAGAAAATACACTCCTTCCCAAAATTCTTGCTCCACCTTGAAAATTCTTGCCAGCTTCAATTAAAACTAAATTTAAGACTCCAGGTCCTGCCCATACACCTCATAAAATACTGCTACCATTTTAGGACAAAAAGCAAAGGCACACTGCACAGTGTACTTTAATATTTCATGGCTTGTAATCCAGCATCAGCTGCTTTGTTGCCTGTAAACAACTACATAAACTTCATCAGTGTTACTCGAAAGTCCTTGTTGAGCTGGAAGTATAAAAATCCATTCTATTATCAAAAGTGAATCATCTGTTTATAAATATCCCAGCATGCATATGACTGACAGTCTGCCTTTCTAGGAGCACACCACTGAAATGGCAGTGACACTTTTTGGTACTGCAGAAGCATAAAGCAGTGAAGCAACACAAATGACCTCACCACAAAGTAATGAATAAGGCTGCTCTACTGGGTTACAGTAAGCTAAGCTGTCGGAAGTCATGCACAGAAAGGCTTTCATTACAGTCCATGGCCTGATTTAGCAGCAAACATCATTAATATTTGCTACCGACGAACAACATTGGCGATGTCGGAGCAGCTAGAACAACAGCAAGAATGTTATTCTTGATTCAATGCAGACCATTTAATATGCAAGTTATGTGAATCATACGCAGTTTACAAAGTATTACTGTTTATTTAAGACGAATTAAAAAAAACTGCTGCAATTCAGCTTACCCAAGAGCCAAATATTACTTTTACTTTAATGTAAAATGAATTTGAAATTTGTATTATTGTAAACATGAACTAGACGTCATGCATGACACATTAAATTGATGCTTTATTAATGCTATATATTCATCCACCCATTATCTTCCGCTTTATCCTATATTAGGGTCGTGGGGGGGGTTCCCCATGCCCATCCAGGGGAGAACGTTTCGAGCGCTGGGCAGACACACCAAGGACAGGGTGCCAATCTATCGCTGGGCACACACTCACTCACTCACACACAGACACATACACACTCTATATGGGGCAATTTGGAGAACTCAATTGACTTAATCCATGTTTTTAGACTGTGGAAGGAAACCGGAGAACCCGGAGGAAACCCACACAGACACGGTGAGAACATGGAATCTCTAGTGCTGAGAGGCGAAGGTGCTAACCACTAAACCACCGTGCCAACCGCTCTATACTCATAAAAAATATGAATAAAACGATCCCTAATGGGAAAACTACAGGACTTTATTTTAATCTAGATTATTTTTTTTGTTTTTGGGTTTGAGAACATCTAAATGAATGCAGTAATGACTTAAACAGGTCAAAGCTAGAACACCCCCCCCTCCCCAACAGCTGGACAATGTAAACAAACAGACAAAAAGTCAACTGATAAACTGCGTGTTTATATCACATGCTGAAAATGGTATTATATGTAATTGACAAAGTAAATGAATCGAATCGAACATAGACCTGTGCATGTTTACTTAAGATATGACAAGGAGAAAAATACTTATTTTATAGACACCACTATTCCTTTCTATATAAGGTAAAGTTGCTCTTTAGACCATATTAATTATTTAAAGATATGGTGCTAATTTATACAAAGATACACCTCAGGTAAACTAACCATGTGAAAACGTCCAGTTCCAGTCATTTTAAACAATGCTGTACTACTGAAAACTGACATCTAAATATTCTGTCTTCAAATGAAATCAAATCAGGTTTACTGGACACATGCGTAGATATACATGGTACAGCCAGCAGTGAAATTCTTTCCTGACATCTTCACATAAAGTTAAATGAATATTAAAATTAAAATTAAAACAAAAATAAAATGAAATATGTATTTACACTGTGCAATTTACATCAATTTTTAAAAAGAAGAGAAACTGTACAATTATTGCACTAGAACATATCAACTAAAATGGTCTTTTAAGTGAGTTGCACATGTATGTGCAAATAGTGCATTGCAGGGTCTTCACCATGTGTATACATTTGAAAGCAGCAGGCCGTCTGTAATAGACTGAAGGGTCTGATGAGCTGCTGCAGAGTTGCTCACAGGAGAAAAAAAAAGGCTAGAAACTGTCATTTTTGACATTCTTATTAAGGTAAACAAATAGGCTTGTGCCTGTAAAGAGCTTTTTCGGTTGTAAGCAGCACAGAACATTTTTAGCACGTCAGGTGCAAAACAAATTGTTTCATTTGACAGTATGGTTGGACCAAACAACAGCTGTTTTGTGTCTTCTGACTTTAGTATTTATTCATAAACACATGATTAATCACTTGTTTCTTGTTTATTTAACTCCACGCATACATATTTCAGGTTATGTGTCTATATTTGAGGTTTTAGTCAAATACAGACATTTTTTTTTTGTGTTTGTAGGTTTTAGTGCGTTTTTTTGGTGTCTGTGCTAATCCAGTAGTGTGTTTATATTGTATATATTTGGAACATTCTGTTAGTATGTGTTTCACAGTTAGGTGTTTGTGGCATGTTTCACAGGAGGGTGGTTGTTCCATTTTTTAGGTGAGCATGGGTGAATCTGGTGTGTCCGATGCAGGACCTAGAGATGGGAACCTGGTCTACTTCATGTTCAGGCCATGGCCTGACTTTTAAAACTATGAACCATACAGAAAAAAATGCTGATTAATCTTTTTTTTTTTTTTTTTTTAAGTTTTTTCTTTTGTTTGTTTAAAGCTGTTTGCATTATATGTATATATAATTAAATTATATATACCAAGTTGTCATTTTCAATACTTTCATATTTAAGCATTTATTGTCTTTAGCAAGTACAGTCATCCATGTAGCTCAGCTAATGCTCTAACTGTAGTATAATTGTATTAGATCAGGTATCAGCATCAGATCAGGTGTTTGTAGTTGGTGTCAGGAAAACATTTCAGTAGCTTCTCTGGTTGGATCAAGGATCCAGGATAAAGTTCTACAGTTAAAGCTTCTGGACTGTTAGTAGAATGTTAGTCATTAGTGTCTTTGCACAAGTGGTACATTTTGGTACTTCACCTCCAGTGAGAATTAATGACTTATTTTTGAATGTCCCATACGGCATCTTGTGACAACGGTTTGATTTCTTCATTCTTGTAAGAATGATCTAGTTCTCCAGATCATCAGTAATATAATAACTAACAAATCTAAGATGTGAAAGGGGCGTCATGAGGTTTTTAAATATACATGAAACGGAAGCATTTGTGCAAACAGCAGTGCTTCCTAAAAATTTCTGCCCCCAAAATAATATGGAGAAAATATGAATCAGTCAAATGACCCTTAAACTTCATGAACAAAGGAACAAAACTTTAACTTCAAGCTAGTGGATATATATATATATATATATATATATATATATATATATATATATATATATATATATATATATATATATATATACACACACACACATACATACATATATATATATATATATATATATATATATATATATATACATACACACACACACATATACATACACACACACACACACAGACAGACAGACAGACAGACAGACAGAGAGAGACAGGTCCTTGAGCAAGGCTCTTAACTCTTATTGCTCCAGGGATGTTGTGATTAACCCTGTGCTCACCTTTTTAAGTCACTTGGAATAAAAAGTCCTGAATGACCAAATGTGTTATGTATGTATGTATATGTATATATGCTAATTCTGTCACAAACAAAACGCAAGACCTATTTTAACTTTATTACATTCCATCTCAAACAGTACAGGCAGGTTGGCATGAGGTCAATGTGATGTTTATAAATACACAGCTTCTCATTGATACAAAGTCACTGTCATTGCACCATAATGCCCTAACTACAGCCTCTATGATTGATGGTAAACAGTAAGGCTGGGGCAACTCATCGACTACGTTGACGTAATCGATTACGAAAATACGTAATAAAGAATAACTTGCGTCAAAACTTTAACAAATTGGCGACGCCCTACCAAAAATTGGATTTATCCATAGGGGCATTTGCGTTCTTGCTTCTAAAGTGTGGGAGCACTTCACAAAAAACACAAACACGTGGGCTCTATCTGATTTGCTAAGTGGAGATGGCTTTTCACAACAGTACAACTGCTATAAACAAGCATTTAAAGTGCAATCGTTAATGCCGGGATGTTTGTGCAGCAAAACAGCGATGTAGGTTCTGTTTACTTGTTTTTTTTTTTCATATCTTCACATATTATTTTAAGACTTTTAACATGTTGCTCTTATTAGAAGTGCATTACTAACTGTTTAAACGTTGTCGTGTGTCAATACATGCAGCTTTTCTTAATACTGCTCATGTACCATGATTTCATATCACATTCAAATCAATTTGAATGTCCATGCATGTATACAGTCAAATATATATATATATATATATATATATATATATATATATATATATATATATATATATATAGTCAACATATATAGTCTATTAAAAAAAGCAGTTTGTTATGGGCACTTTTCTTCCAATGCCCATCCAGGGGAGAATGTTTCGGGCGGGCAGATACACCCAGAACAGGGTCCCAATCTATCACTGAATACACTTTATAGGGGCAATTTTGAGCAGCCAACTTACCATAAACCCATGTTTTTGGACATCCGGAAAACCCAATGAAAACCCATGCAGACGACGGCAGAACATAGAAACTCCACCCAGACTGGAATTTCAAATCTGAAGTACTGGGACACGACTCTATCGTTTAATTCATTTTCTACTCCATTTGCTTCAGGTGTAAAAGCCAAAAGTGAAAACTATTAAATCTGCAAAGAGGGACCGAAATAGAAAATGTAGGTGTGACAATACTTTTGTCTTGATAGTGTGAAATATGCTGCAAGCTTGTTACTGATGCATTTTGTGCATTTCAACGACTATTGTAATTTTTAAAAAGGAAAATGAATTCCAAATTTGTTTTACATTACATACACACGACCGACACTATATATTTTAAGAATTATTATGTATAACACTATACATTAAGAAATGCAGGCCAACAGACCACATATATTACTTCTATCACCAACTTATACAATCCAATGACAAAAGTGACGGGGTAAAATCCTGAACACCCATGACTGATGACATCAATGTTTACAAGCATCTTAGAATAGTGTCAACAGTACAAAATTAACGTGAGGTGACAATAAGTAACCTCTTAACCACCGATATTAAAGTCAGCATTCTTTAAGCAGTCTTAACTTTACAAAGGCTACAGAGGGCAAAAAGACAACAACTGTCTCTGATCATTTGAAAGAGACCCTCTTTTCGCTGTACATGTAATAAAAAAACAAACAAGAATAAATATTTTAAAAGGGCTGAATATCAATCCTACACCGTTTATGCCTGCATTTTGACCCACAAATAAAATTCAGAATGACTGTAGCAGAAAAAGATACTTATTATCTGGAACAAGCAGTATAGCCATGAGTTAAACAAGCTTACTGGACCAGAAGGTTTATGAATATGTATTAACAGTGACAGCAATCAGCAGATGCTCTATGACAGAAAGGTCAGTATAAAATCTAAGCAAATTGGTTATAGTCCTGTATCTAAGACACAAACATAATTCTGGGTCTAGAATTGGTTCCTATATTAAACTTTAGGGTGTTGGGCAATCAATTTGAAGGATGTGGGTTCAAATTGCAGATTCACTGAAGTTACCAAGGTGGGTTCTTGAGTAAGGCCCTCAATCCTCATTGCTCCAGGGATGCTGTGGTCAACCCTGTGTTCTGACCCCAACCATCCAAGTTGGGGTTATTGATACTTGTAAATTGCTTTGGGTAAAAACGTCTGCTAAATGACTAAATGTAAATCAAAACATATGAACTTAAATCATCTCTGACATACTTGGAGGCAGCTTAGCAGTTAGCATGTCTGCATCCCAGGTTCGAATCCCAATCTGGGTGGAGTTTCCATGTCCTCCCCGTGTCTGCCTGGGTTTTCTCAGGGTTCTCCGGTTTCCTTCCACAGTCCAAAAACATGGCTTTAAGGTAAATTAAATCTAAATTGCCCTATATAGTGTGCGTAAGTTATCGAGCATGTTCCCAGCTATAGATTGCCACCCTGTCCTGGGTGTATCTGCCCAGCGCCTGAAAAGTTCTCCCATTGATGGGGAGAATCCCCCCACGACCTTGGTAGAGGATTAAATGGAGAACAATAGATGATAAATTAATGAACACTTATCTATGAGTCCCAAAGTTATTTACATTTCAAACAATGAGACATTTAGGTTTATTTAACTGTATGCAGGGCGGCACATTGGCTGAGTGAAAACTTATTTACGCTTTCAAACACACACATATATATATATATATTTCAAAAACGGAATTGAGCCAACTTAGCCATCACCTCAAGCTGAATAACTCATGTTTATGTTGGCAAATAACCAACAGGAAAGCAGAGATACCTGTCTGCAAACATTTTGAAAGAATGAGTTCGCATTCAGGGTGGCACGGTGGCTCAGTGGTTAGCATGTTCTCCTCCAGCGCTAGGGATTCCCGGTTCGAATCCCAATCTGGGTTGAGTTTCCATGGTCTCTGTGTCTATGTGGGTTTCCTCCGGGTTCTCCGGTTTCCTCTCACAGTCCAAAAACATAGATCAAGTCAATTGAGTTCTCCAAATTGCCCCATATAGAGTGTGTTTGTGTGAGTGAATGTGTGCCCAGCGATAGATTGGTGTCCTGTCCTGGGTGTATCTGCCCAGCGCCCGAAACGTTCTCCCCTGGATGGGCATGGGGATGGTGAACCCCTCCCCCCGACCCTAGTAGAGGATAAAGCAGAAGATAATAGACGGATGGATAGATGGACTTCGCATTCCCAAACCGCACACAAATGATGTCGTTACTATTTTGACGCCCTACTGAAAGCGATGATGGGCGGTTTGGGACGCAGCCTAATTAGTCCACTAGCAGAGCGCGCTACGCGCTCGGATTAAGCAATCTTTCTGCAAATCGGACTCCTCATCAGAGACGCGTTGCAGATTAAACCGCAAACAATAAACACAATAAACTAACAATCGCTCAATACTGCAAAAAATACTCCATGTTTACCTCATGTTCGCAAACGCGAACTTACTAAACCTTCAAAATGGATTAAAAGCTCGATCTCAGACCCGCGTCTTTGATAAATGTGCCGTTTTTAATGCCATAGCTGATGTTTTTAAAGCGATCCGTTGCTATGATGTAGCCGGAGCTAACGGGCTAAACGTCCTGCCCGCCTAAAATGAAAGAAGACAGAGGCCGGAACACTGGTGCTGCCTGATCACGGCTAACCGTACAGCTCCAAACCACACACCCCTGTTAGCTGCTAATGCTAACACGCTAACCCGAGCAACGTTAACTAAACATTCCCACATTATCTCCCTCTGTAACGCCGCTGCTGCACACACGACGAGCCGAGCACTACAGATAAAGAGGGCCGTGCTCACAGCGTCCCGCACACAGCAGCCGTGCAGCTTAATAAAGCGAATTTAATCTGTTTTGTTGCTTTATTGCTTCGCCCGCTTTACCTACCTTCGTTCGCCAAGTCCGCCATTTTACTTCTCCATGCACACCCACAATCCACCGCGCCACGGCGTCCTACTTCTAATAGAGACGAGCTGAGGCGCAGACGACACAGTGTTCAGTCCAGTTAGTTTTAGTTTTAAATCAAAACATGCCGCAGAAACAGACTTTCAAACATGTTTTTATTCAAAACACAAATAGCATAATCCACAAGAATTCAGGAAATCCGAATACATTCCGGTTTAGAGACCTTCATCTTTAAAACACGCACTGTAGTGGCTGTAGTGAAAACATTGTGCGATTCGATGAAAGACATCCATCCATCCATTATCTTCAGCTTTATCCTCTACTAGGGTTGCGGGGCGGGGGTCCTCATGCCCATCCAGGGAAGAACGTTTCGGGCGCTGGGCAGATACACCCAGGACAGGGCGCCAATCCATTGCTGGGCACACACACAAACACACTCTAAATGGGGCAATTTGGAGAACTCAATTGACTTGATCCATGTGGGGGGGGGGGGAACCGGAGAACCTGGAGGAAACCCACACGGACACGGGGAGAACATGGAAACTCCACCCAGCTGGGGATTCGAACCGGGAACCCCTAGCGCTGAGAGGAGAACATGCTAACCATCAAGCCGCCTTGTAGTGAAAATATTGTGAGATTCGATCAAAAACATCCAACCCGGAGGAAACCCACACGGATACTGGGAGAATATGAAAATTCCACCCAGATTGGGATTCCCTAGTGCTGAGAGGAGAACATGCCAACCACTAAGCCACCGTGCCGCCCCTTATCAAAGACAGACTGGAGTAGCAACCAAAATGAAAATCCCAACTACTTTTAAAACATTTCAACTGAAGACAAAACTTAAGATAAAACTTAAGAAGCAACAGAAATTCTAACAGTTCTTTAATCTTAAACAAAGACAACCAAGAGTAAGGACTAAATAAATCCATAATTTGAACATATTTTTTTGTAGCAGAAACAGAATATATTTAATTTTGTTTCTGTTTTTTATTAGAAATATGTCAGAAGAAGAAACTAAGCAAAAACAATTCCAGCAAATAAACTGCTTCTGAAACAGGTTTAAATTTTAGACCTATCCCTTCATTTTTTTCTTCTTTTTAGTTTCTGATGTATGTAATATGCTCTATAGTATATAGTGTTATAATAGTAATTATTTATAAATATATCAGTATTTTTTATTTTTAGAAGTGTGGCTGGTAATCTGTCAGCCCGATAGACAGTTACATTGCTTCACAAGTCATTATTGTCCAAACGTGAAAACAGGAACACAGAGCTCTGGGCGTTAATTAGGACAAAAGTTTTTATTTAATAGATTTATTACATTTGTTAATTTAGAATGATCAACTAAATGCTTTGATGAAGTTAATCAGATAGTTGTGAAAAGTGGAGGAGAGTAGTCTTGTCAAATAGGATGCAATTTACATTAATTAGCCAGAAAATTAAAACTAGTGACATGTCAAGTGAATAAACATTGTTATATGAATACATTTCCAATAATGATAAAGTTTCCAATAGTTGCCTACACTGAATGCAAGGCCCATATTCTGAGAACAACCACTAAATCTGCTTCACCTTATCTAAACCCTTTGTTTCTCCATCTTATTTAATCACCAGCTTGTTCATTGCACTCGGCTCGTGACCGCTGCCTGCTTCTCCATCCGCTCACGTACTCCCTATCAGTGCTGCTAAGAGTGGCATGATCTTTCTAACCATGTCTGAAATGCTGACACCCAATAAAACATTTATATTGCAAGCACTTGCATTAGTCTTTTCACCTGTAACCCAGAGGGAATTTACAATTAAATTAGAGATTAAAAAACTAATCAGAATTAATAACACTGTAGTTCAGCTGGTGTCTCTAACTCAGTTTGTGAGTCACTTTGGATAAAATCATCCACAAATTGACTAAAAAATAAATGTAAATGTAGGGAATTATTGAGATAGGGTTTTGTATTTTATTCTCCGAATAAATATAAGGAATAAGACATGTTATTAATTAGAAAACATTAGCTTTATATCTATATATGTATGTATAACAATCTATTTGCTTGACCTATGGCACAAATGCTATCATATTGTTTGGTTTACTTTTAATAATTTTTATAAGCATTTAAATGTTTGTTTCTAACTATCCATGCAATTTGTATTCCATCCATCCATTATTCATTCATTCATTCATTCATTCATTATCTTCTGCTTTATCCTATATTAGGGTCGTGGGGGGGGGGGGGTTCCCATGCCCATCCAGTGGAGGACGATTCGGGCGCTTGGCAGATACACCAGATACACAGGGCGCCTATCTATCGCTGGGCACACACTCACACAGACTCATACACACTCTATATGGGGCAATTTGGAGAACTTAATGTTCTTCCCTGGATGGGCATGAGGACCCCCGCCCCGCAACCCTAGTAGAGGATAAAGCTGAAGATAATGGATGGATGGATGTCTTTCATCGAATCGCACAATGTTTTCACTACAGCCACTACAGTGCGTGTTTTGATTTTTGTTTGTAGTCAATTTTTGAACTGTGGGAGGAAACCGGAGAACCCGGAGGAAACCCACGTGGACACTGGGAGAACATGGAGAACATAGAAACTTCACCCAGATGGGGATTCGAACCGGGAATCCCTAGTGCTGAGAGGCAGACGTGCTAACCACTAAGCCACTGTGCCGGCCCAATTCGTATTCATAATCAGAATTAGAATACTTTAGTAAGTGCATTTAATGATAGAACATAGACAAAATATAAAATTTTGTTAAATTATATATATTATATAATCTAATATTATAGCTAATAGAAAAACGATTATATTTGTCAAAACGGGAAGCTTTTTTTAAATTTTTTTTATTTTTATTTTTTGGAGACTATGCCGTTTCTACAAAGAAAGTAGTTTAAACCACGAGATGGCGTAATTTCCACACCTATTTTTATCTCTTTATCTCTAAAATTATAAGACAAGATATAAGCACAGATGTTCAGGACATTACAACATTATAAAAAATATTTTATACTTCGTTTTGATTTGGTAAAAATATAACTTAAACACATTCAAATAACTTTGTAGTTTGTTACACGAATACATGCAATAATTATTTACTAATATCTACTAATTATACACTAATCTTTTTTTTACTGAATTGGCTGAACATCAAATTTGGTAATTGTAATTTTATCAATAGTCTGATGCCTTACTGTGTTTTAAGAGAAAACATAAAAATATGAAAACATTTCATCTGAAGTGTGGATGAGAACAGGCAAAGAATGTGCATTACACAGTAAACTGACAATGTAAACAGAGTTTCTAAGCTATTTATTCTTGCATTTTGTTTATTTCTGGTTGTTTCAAAATAATCTTCTGAGCCCCTTTGTTTATATAGATTAGATTAGATTAGATTAAACTTTAATCATAACACATGTAAACGAACAAGGCAACGAAATGTCATTAGCTTCCTACCAAAAGTGCAAAGCAGTAAATGCAGAAGGTACAATAAAGACAGTATATATATAAACTATGGTTAATATTCATGTAAATATATTATTATAATGGTAAGCATGATATTAAGGTTAAGAAAAGACTATTAGCATGATATATAGGTGGAATCGAAAAATGCTTTAGACATAATTTTACAAATGTAATAAATACCAGTATAAACATATATTAATTTATTCATTCATTCCATCGCTGGGGACACTCACTCACACGAACACACACAAACACACTCTATATGGGGCAAATTAGAGCATTAAATTTAGATTGAATTCATGTGTTTAGACTGTGGGTGAAAACCCACATGGAAACTCCACCCAGACTGAGATTCAAACATGAATCTGCAGCGCTGAGAGTCAAACATGCTAACCACTAAGCCACTAAGATAATTAACAGGTTAAGTTAGATTAAATAGGGAGGATATGTATGTTATTAAGTGTTTCTAAGAATTTGTATCAAGTTTGGAGATTAACAATATATAATAATTTTTTTAAAATAATGTATAAAAAGTTGCAAAGTGCCAGGCTTCAGAATTCAAAGTTTGAGCAACAAAACAATTTCAGGAAATATCATGCCTTTGGCATTAATTTATTATATATATATATATATATATATATATATATATATATATATATATATATATATATATATATATATATATAGCCTTTCATTCATTCATTTATTATCTTCCGCTTTATCCTCTGTTAGGGTCGCGGTGGGGTTCCCCATGCCCATCCAGGGGAGAATGTCTCGGGTGCTGGGTTGATACACCCAGGACAGGGTGCCAATCTATCGCTGGGCACACACTCACTCACACAAACACACTCTATATGGGGCAATTTGGAGAACTTAATTGACTTTATCCATGTTTTTGGACTGTGGGAGGATACTGGAGAACCCGGAGGAAACCCACGCGAACACGGGGGGAACATGGAAACTCCACCCAGATGGGGATTCGAACCGGGAATCCCTAGTGCTGAGAGGTGATATATATATATACACTAATTAGTGTTTTACTTTGTTAATTTTACCTGGTGGTACCAATCATTAAAACAGTATGAGTTTTGTAAAGTGTTATCTTATTTCATTATCTTGACTGACAAAAAACATGGATTCAAAGTAAATTAAATGCTCTAAAATGCCCCATATATTGTGTGTTGTGTGTTGTTTGTGTGTGTGTGTATTAGTAAGTGTGCCTAGTGATATATTGGCGCCCTGTCTTGGGTGTATCTGTCCAGCGCCCAAAATGTTCTCCCCTGGATGGGCATGGGGAACCCCCCCTACGACCATCATAGAGGATAAAGTGGAAGATGATGGATGAATACATTTTATACAAAGGAAAAAAAATACTCATATATACATTTATAGTTTATGTCCAAATATAAAAAAATAAACACAAATCAAGAAAAAATGTAGATGAATCAATTAAAATTAGTAAAAGTCAAATACAAGATTTGTTACACCTTTTTAAGAAAATCCTGAATTGTTAAGATTTTATTTTTTGCAGTGTGTATTTACACATACTAGAATTTGCAGAGAAGGTATGGTGACTGATAACTGTTGCTTAAAATGTAGGTAAAAGTGCGAGTCACACAGGTGAATCCTAACGTTCACATACTGTAAACTGCTTGGTATGCTCGGAATCACAAGTATTTTGTTTAATTTGTAGTGTACCACTTGGCTAAGATAATTAATATTCACAGTTTCTTTAACATAAAATCATTTTAAAAATACAGTCGCTGAGAAATGTCTTCACATTCAAAAGTTTGTTTACAGGAGAGGACATGTTAACATACTTTTTTAGAGAAAAAAGATTAATTTTGATGGGGTTGTCCAAACTTTTACCTGAGACCCTAATATAATGGAAATCGGATATGGTTCCTCATACCCCACACATGCTGTTTCTTGTTTTTAGTGTTTTTTTAAGTTTTAAAGAAGAATGTTCATTCAAGGGGCACGGTGGCTGAGTGGTTAGCATGTTCGCCTCTCAGCACTAGGGATTCTCGTTTCGAATCCCAATTTGGGTGGAGTTTCCATGTTCTCCCCGTGTCCGCGTGGGTTTCCTCTGGGATTCCTCCCACAGTCCAAACACATGGATCAAGTCAATTGAGTTCTCCAAATTGCCCCATATAGAGTGTGTGCTTGTCTGTGTGAGTGAGTGTGAGCCCAGTGATGGATTGGCACCCTGTCCTTGGTGTGTCTGCCCAGCGTCCGAAACGTTCTCCCCTGTATGGGCATGGGGAACCCCCTCCCCGCGGCCCTAAAAGATAATGGATGGATGGATGTTCATTCAAACAGTGTATGTAATGACAAAACCAAAATATTAAACCATAAACATTCATTACGTGTCTATTTTCAAGCATTTCTTGGAATCTTAAGTCAAAAGAACACTGATATGGATTTTAATTAAAGTTACCATTGACTCTAAAAGAAGCATGGAGCTGAGGTAAGGCCGTAAGTTTTGGCCGTGGACACCCAGAGCCTCCCAAAAATATTTCTCTAAATATAAAATCTAATAAATCTAATTTGGAAACACAACTGTTCATAATGTCTCAGTATGTTGACAACTGATGACAGCTTTGTACTTTCTGGTTGGCTATTTGCGAATTATTACTAAGTTTCACTCGTTTAATCCAAACCAAACTCTTTCTAATTATGCTTATAAATTCTTTCAAGGTGCACCGCCTCGATTTCAAAGCTTATTTCAGTTCTGCTTGTCACCTGATTTATAAGATTTATAATATTTGACACTACCTGGATGTCATCCTGAGGATAACAAGACTTTTTGTTTTTTTAGACACCTTTCAAGTGTGCTTGCCTATACATCATTTGTGATGACTGTTAAAACTTGAATTGTCTGAGTTCACAGCAATTAATCCATCAAGATGCCTGTGATCCTGAACTGATGTTGAGGGAAACATTTTAGTTTTCTTTTGCACCATTTTTAAACCAAATGAGGTACAATTTAAATAAAACAAACAATTTTGAAATGTGAGTCTATAATCTTTTGGGATACTTTTTCTTGGCAAATTCTGGGTCTTTTGATACCTATGGACAGTATGATCAACATAAGCATTATGATCAATCAAGTTTAATGCAGGGCGGCACGGTGGCTTTGTGGTTAGCATGTTCACCTCTCAGCGCTAGGGATTTCCTGTTTGTATCCCAATCTGGGTGGAGTTTCCATGTTCTCCCCGTGTCCGCGTGGGTTTCCTTCGGGTTCTCCGGTTTTCTCCCACAGTGCAAAAACATTGATCAAGTCAATTGAATTCTCCAAATTGCCCCATATAGAGTGCGTGTATGTGCGTGTCTGTGTGAGTGAGTGTGTGCCCAGCGATAGCGATTCTCCCCTGGATGGGCATGGGGACCCCCCCCTCGACCCTAATAATGAATAAAGCGGAAGATAATGGATAGATGGATAAAGTTTAAAGCAGCTAATTAAGCTATGACAGGAAAAATCTTTCTTTAAGACAAAGCATCATGTCACAAGGGTTGTAATGTCATTATTTGGCTTTCATTATTCCCATATTTTAATTCTTAGAGGCAAAACTTGTGGTGACTGTAAGAAAAATATTATGTCCACATGAACCAATATTCATAAAAAAGATTCATAATGCGGTATAAGTGCATTCATAAAGTTTTCATAACATTTTACAAAAGTCATAAAGTGTTAGAACAACTTCACATAAGGCTTTATAAGACAAAGCGACAAAATGTATTACAATATGAACTTATTGAAATGTTCGATTCTTTGGATGTTTCGACATTCTTACTTAAAAGAAGATTATTCCAATTTACTTAAATTTTGTGAAAATCATTTATAAGCTTTTTTTTAAAGCATTATCCTTAATTATCCTTTATCCTCTATTAGGGTCGCAGGGGGGTTCCCCATGACCATCCAGGGGAGAACGTTTCGGGCGCTGGGTAGATACACCCAGGACAGGGCACCAATCTATCGCTTGTTGTGTACTATGTATACTTAAATAATGACAACACTTTATGCCTGTTAAAAGAGCTTATAAGCTTTTATAAACAGTTATGAGCACATATAAAGTCATTTTCAGGAAAATAATTCATTAAACACAAATGTTATAAAGCTTTATGTCACTGACTCTATCATAAGTTGACAAAAAGTTAATTCATTCATTCATTATCTCCCGCTTATCCTCTATTAGGTTCGCGGTGGGGTTCCCCATGCCCATCCAGGGGAGAACGTCTCGGGCGCTGGGCAGATAGACCCAGGACAGGGCGCCAATCCATCGCTGGGCACACACTCACTCACACAGACACACTCTAAATGGGGCAATTTTGAGGATTCAATTAACTTGATCCATGTTTTTGGACTGTGGGAGGAAACCGGAGAACCCGGAGGAAACCCACGCAGACACGGGGAGAACATGGAAAGTCCACCCAGATGGGGATTCGAACCGGGAATCCCTAGCGCTGAGAGGCGAACGTGCTAACCACTAAGCCACCGTGCCACCTCTTTGACAAAAAGTTAAAATTTATAATATATATTCATACATTCATTCATTCATTCATTATCTACCGCTTTATCCTCTATTTCCACCCAGATGGGGATTCAGTCTCTAGCGCTGAGAGGCGAACATGCTAACCACTAAGCCACTGTGCCTCTATATAATATATATATTTTTAAAAATATATATTTTTTATATTAGGAAATTATTTATACCGCATTATGCCACTTTGTGTAATAAAGCCTAATGCCATGTTCTTATAATACTTTATGTGTGGTTATGTGCATCTATGGACATTAACAGAGGCTTATGACAAGTATTATAAAGCATTATGAATACCATATTTAGGTAAAAAGGTACAGAAGATGTTTAACATCTATTGAAATCTTTACTATAACTAACTGCTGAAGACCAAAGAAGGTTCGTGTCTCTAATATAGTGGCCATTCAGAATTTATTATTCTTTTACAGACAAATAGAAATAATTTATAATTTCAGCATTAATTATACACAGCAATATGACTAATCTCTAGCATCCCATAAATCATCATTCTTAAGTGAAATGTCACGTTTGCCCTATATACAGTGTTGTAGTGTGTGTGTGTGCACACACAAGCGCACGTGTGTGTATTATTAATCAACACAACGATAATTAAGCAAAGTGTAATTAACGTGTGAGACAAGTATCTGAAAATAGTTGTAGCATGTTTTGACTAACAGAAGAATGAGGGCGTTAACTCGTCATATGACCACTGCACTAAACCCTGGCCTGAAATGAAACAGTTAATCAATCATATAGTTGAAAAACGGAAAGTAAAATAAGCAAAACTTAAGGACTAATAGCAAGGATGTCAGCAAGTTCTCAAAACCTGACTCCGTATCGACTGTTAGAACAAGACTCGACCTGAAAGAGAAAACTGTCTGCTGCTTCAAAGTGTTGTGACTCCAACGAGCTTAGAGAAGCTTATTAAAGATCAGTATTGTTTTGAAATGCAAAACCCAGATACACTGGAATTGTATGGATCAGTTGTAGACCAGATATAAAAACACTGTTTACAAGCTATTTCATTACAAAAAAAAACTGTTCATAGTTTTTTAAATATACATATGTATGTGCGCGTGTGTGTGGGTTTCCTCCAGGTTCTCCAGTTTCTTCCCACAGTCCAAAAACATGGATTCAAGGTAAACTTAATGCACTTAATTGCTTCATATAGTGTGTGTTTGTGTGTGTGTGTGCCCAGCGATAGATCAATATGCTGCTGGTTTTGGAAATGACTAACACAAAGTGTGCAGCAACAAACCTCTTGCATCTCTAATTTACATCTACAAGATAGAAGGTTGACGTGTCTAATTAAATGCACAGTGAGTAAACAGGGCTTAAAAACTCAGCACCACGATCATACAACACACTAACACAACACATCACATAAGTGATACTGGCCTGGTCGCGTGGGGGGGGGG
>JAFMOD010000781.1:3891217-3916316 GCA_019802435.1 Corydoras maculifer
CGATAGATCAATATGCTGCTGGTTTTGGAAATGACTAACACAAAGTGTGCAGCAACAAACCTCTTGCATCTCTAATTTACATCTACAAGATAGAAGGTTGACGTGTCTAATTAAATGCACAGTGAGTAAACAGGGCTTAAAAACTCAGCACCACGATCATACAACACACTAACACAACACATCACATAAGTGATACTGGCCTGGTCGCGTGGGGGGGGGGGGGTTCCCCATGCTCATACAGGGGAGATACACTGGGCACATTCGCTCAGAGAGACACATACACTAACACACTCTATATGGGGCAATTTGGAGAATTCAGTTGACCTTGATGCATGTTTTTGGACTGTGGGAGGAAACCAGAGAACCTGGAGGAAACCCACGCAGACACGGGGAGAACATGAAAAACTCCACCCAGATTGTAATTCGAACCGGGAATCCCTAGCGCTGAGAGGAGAACATGCTAACAACTAATCCACCATGCCTTCCATATATTATTCATTTTATAAAACAATAAGGTCAAATGAAAAAGGAGACATTAGCATAAATCTCCTGCTGCTTTATCGCCTGAGATAAAGACATCTGTGTGTCTCCTCTTGAGTTAAAATAGAGATCTCAATTAAGTCTTTGTGCCAAAATAATTCACTTGTTTAGTAAAGACAGTAGTTTCAGTATGAACTAAACCATTTCTCACCCAGAGACTTCTAATCTGTTAGTACTGATACTGCATTTTTTTCTTAATTGTTGAACATCACACATGAGTGTGGTAGCTCAGAGGTATCCGGTGTTGAGCTATAAATCATGTTTTTTTAAGATTTACGTTCTAGGTTTAACTGCCAAGGCCACTATTGTTGACCATTGAGCAAGGTTCTTAACTGTCATTCCTTAGGGCAGTGATTCTCAATTACTTTCTGTTAACCCCCCCCCCAGGAAGAACAAAACATTTTGCGCCCCCCCACACATGCACGCACACTCACCTCACCCCCCCTACATGACAAAATGGGATGAAAAGGACTTTTTACATAACCACTGTAGTATGATTTGTCTATAAATGTGTTATAAGCACACCACTTTAATAACAATGTATCCTTATTAACAATAAAGAAAACCAAAAAGAAAGAAATATAGATCAACTTAGAACAAAAAAATCATTTGATTAACTTTGTTTTTTAGTTTGTAACAAAAACAAATGAAATCCTTATATAAACTGGAAACATTTTTGAACTGACTGGCATTTGATACTGAAAAATGAAATGAAATAAAATCAATAAATAATAATGAATTCAAATTTATCAGTAACATTAATTCAGGAGCACAATTTATTAACACTTTAACCTACAAAACAAAATTAATTCAACGATTTGTGCTGTTTTAATAAACGCGCCCGTTTTGCAGCACACAGCTTTTCTGAAGTAGCTTTCATAAAGCGGGATGATTGCTGGCTCTACGCGTCACGTTTTCGATTAAAAAACTCAAGCGGTTATCAGCGTGATTGGGGTGTAATGTCTTTAAGTGACGCCTTCATTTATTTGGCTTCATTTATTTGGCTTCATTCCGCTGCCAACATTTTAAAACACAAAAGACACACCAGTCTTTCTTCATCTCCCACCTCAGTTACAGTGAAGTTACAGTTACTGTGAAGCCAAGCGCTACACGCGCTTCGTCATTTAGCTTTTGGTTGACTTTTGTTGGTCTCGTTATCTTCGTCTCTCTCCGCCTTTCTCTCCAACATCCCTGTTAAATATTTTTCCATGTTGTCTCTTGAGGGTTTGTTAGGACACCTAATATCACTTGCTCTGTGATATCTTGTTATGCGCCCCCCTCAGGCACCGCACTGCACCCCCCCAAGGGGTGCGCGCTCCACTATTTGAAAAGTACTGCCTTAAGGGGATGCTGTTTCATGGTTGACCCTGTACTTTGACCCCAACTATCAATTTAGTATACTTGTAATATGAACTCAAACCTTATTTGTATAAGCCAGGATCATGTCTCATCTTTGTCTCATACCTTTTCCCCTATGCAATTTTAGAAGAACCAACTTTGACAAAGTTGATCTCTAAATGAGACACTCGTGAGAATCACAAACAAAACATTCCAAAACATCTAAGATTCTTATTTGAACAATGAAAGTTTTCAGTGTGTACGGTAAGGTTTGAAGATTCTATCACCACCTTTGTGCCTGATCCACTTCAACCAGCATAACACACAGCAACACACCACCATTACAATAATGTCACTGCAATGCGTAGAATGATCCACCACCCAAATAATACTTGCTCGTTGGTGGGCCGAAGTTCTGTATATAAAGGAAAAGATGGACTACGAATTTTAACTACAACATGCATGGATATTGCAAGTGGAAAAGATAAAATGGAGAGTGAATGTTAATAAAAAGAGGTGGGTGTAAATAATATGTGTGTTTATGTCTGTGTGTGTGTTCAATATAGATACAAATACGCTTTTTATATTACTATTTTTGAATTATATTCTGTTATGATACCAACTTCCTTCATTTTACAAAGAATGTGAATATTATCCTCTAGAAGGTTTCAGCATCTCACCACAAACCATTCAGGACTTGTATAATTGCAGTCTTAGGCTGGAGGCAAAACATTGTATTAACACCTAATAATTCATGGAAATCCTTGTGTTTTATAGCTCTTTAGAAATCGATCCATCTTTCTGTTTGATTTTTCTGTAGATTTCAACCTTTTTATCTATTTACTGTGGTATGGTTTTGTATTATAACAAATAGTATTATGTTTTATTGGCTAAATAGCTTATATTTACCACAATAACACCACAATTCTTATGAACTCACACGTTGAACATGTGAAAGTATTGCGTTGGTTGAAAAAAATGTTCAATAACAATTCATTCAAGATTTCTGTTTAAAGCAGTAAATAAATAAACAGAATATACATATAGCATATCATTGACATTGCATTATCTCAATATCTCCCACTTAGCGCTCTACTAGTGTTTACTATGGTCCCCATGCCCATTCAAGGGCCCCGTGTCCATCCAGGGAAGAACTCACACACACAGACACAGGCTCAATTTACAGCATCAATATTTAATCCATGTTTTTGAACTGTGGAAGGAAAGTAGAGAACACAGGGAGAACATGGACCCTCCACCCAGATTGGGATTCAAACTTGGATATCCAGCGCTGGGAGGAGATGGTGCTCACCACTGTGCCACCCTGTATTTAACATGTAACATGCCCATCTAGGAGAGAAAGTTTGGGCGCTGGGCAGATACACCTAGGACAGAGTGCCAATCTATCACTGGGCACACACTCACACAGACACACTCTAAATGGGGCAATTTGGAGAATTTAATTTACCTTGAATCTATGTTTTTGAGGAAACCAGAGAACCCGGAGGAAACCCATGTGGACACAGGGAGAACATGGAAACTCCACCCAGATGGGGTTTCGAACCGGGAATCCCTAGTGCTGAGAGGCGAATGTGCCAATCACTAAGCCACCGTGCCACCCCAAAAAATTTATATTTTATACAAATTACTTTTGGTTATGTTATCATTATCATTTAGACTTTATAAGGTACAATCATCAGATATGCTCTTTCCCAGCTTCTGGTTTTCCATTCTCAGTCCTTTTAAGATGTAATTTCACTAACCTTTGATTCTGGGTTAGAAGAAAGAATAAATATGACAGATATTTTACTTTGACTTTGACATTTTTGCTTTAACAAGTTTGGGCAACTGTTTGCAGCTACAATATGCACCATTTAAAGATTTAAAGATTCAGCCTTAGACAGCCAGATAGATAGACAGACAGAATACTTTACTAACCCGGAGGAAATCTAACAGCCAGTAGCAAAAACACAACCGAAAATACACAAATAAAAATATTAAAGATAATAAAAAAATCCAGGGGAGAAAGTTTCGCTCGCTGGGCATATACACCCAGGATAGGGTGCCAATCTATAACTGGGCACACACTCACCCACAAAGACACACACAAACACACTCTATATGGGGCAATTCGGATAAATTAATTACATTGATCCATGTTTTTGGACTGTGGGAGGAAAACGGAGAACCCGGAGGAAACCCACGCGGACACGGGGAGAACATGGAAACTCCACCCAGATTGGGATTCAAACCGGGAATCCCTAGTGCTGAGAGAAGAACATGCTAACCACTAAGCCATCATGCCGCCCTGTAATTAAACAATTAGGAATAAATAATATAAAATTTGTGATACAGAAGTAGACACGTGTATGTATACATATATATAAAATTGTCAACAGTGTCAATTTTAAAGTGTCCAGTAGAGGAGGTGATTGAAAATGATCATATTTTTAAAAAATAGTTTAAAAATATGAATCAATTAATTAATTTATGATCAAATTGAAGACTGAAAGGTTGGACTAAATGGTAGGACAACATTCAATTCATTTAAAACTTTGGATCTTTTAATCTCATGAAAATGTGTTTTGGGGCAAATTTTTGATCTTCAAATGTTTTTAGTAAAAACAAAGTAATAGCTACAAACTATGTGGATTGACAACCATGTAAAAAATAAATAATGCTTGAGACATGAGAAAACCTTGCCTGAAAGCATAAGAAATGTGATTCTAATGTCAACAATAGATCTGTTATGGTCCAAAAGAGCATCACTTAGAGACTGAAGAATACAGAGGAAACTCTATCCTTTTGCACATGTTGGGACAGCAATGCTGGCTTGGTGTGTGCTACATAACAGAGAAGTTTCAGTTTGTGCTTATAAGTATAACAAAGCTTTTTAATGAAAGATCTAATAGGTGAGACATGTGGATAAGGCTTGAGGTGTCCATGAATCTGAACATGTCATTCAACCTTATGTAAGAAACAAAAAAATTAAGGTCATTTATCACAATTGGTAACATCGGTGTATTAAATGCTTTGGCAAGACTTTGGTAATGATTTCAAATGTTTGTACTTTTCACATTGACATTTCCAGTTTTGTTATTTGACAGCAGAAAATCACTCGCATTATATAAAGTGTGAAGTACTATAAAACATCATTGGTAGTAATTTAACAAGTGTCTGTTATCTAAAGAACATTTTAACTGCTCTAACTGTGATCTATCTGGCTCCCTGACTTCCGAATCATGCTGTCAGAGCTCTGTTGTGTCTGCTGCTCTGCATACATCCTCTTTTTTATCCATCCATTATCTTCTGCTTTATCCTCTATTAGGGTCGCGGGAGGGGGGAGGGGGGGTTCCCCATGCCCATCCAGGGGAGAACGTTTCGGGTGCTGGGCAGATACACCCACGACAGGACGTCAATCTATCGCTGGGCACACACTCACTCACACAAACACACTCTATATGGGGCAATTTCGACAACTCCATTGACTTGATCCATGTTTTCGGACTGTGGGAGGAAACCAGAGAACCCGGAGGAAACCCACGCAGACACGGGGAGAACATGGAAACTCCACCCAGATGGGGATTTGAATCCCTAGTGCTGAGAGGAGTGTTAAGGGTCTTACTCAAGGATCCACATTGGTGAATCAGTGGCTTTAAGATAAGATAAGATAAGATAAAATAAGATAAGATAAACCTTTATTTGTTCCACATTGGGGAAATTCACATTCTCAGCAACAGATACATTAGAAGAAAGGTAAAAAAAAGTATTTAGTCTATAGAAAGAATTTTTAAAAACCAGGAAAAATTTAAATAGAATTAGAAATCTGTATGTATTGTACATGATAAATTCAAATTTTCTAATTTTCAGTTATTTACAGTCATATATTAGAGGAATAAAATGAAACAAATATTGCACATATGGTATAGTTTGGTATCTGATTAAAGAGCAGACAGGTATTGTACACAGTTGATTAAAATGTATTTCACCATAAATGATACATTTATGCACAGTTATTTTCAATTTGGTTTGGAGTGATTACCAGGAGCAGTGCTGATTGTGCAGTGTAACTGCAGCAGGAATGAAAGACCTGCGGTAACCTTGAGTAAGACCCTTAACACTCATTGCTCAGGTCGCAGTTACATACATAGTATTAAACTGTCAATGGAACCTCTATTTTTTAAAGTTTATTGGAAAACAATCAAAGTAGCTAACATATTTCATCACATTTCACAATTTCATGGAAAAAACTAGCCGTGACCAAGTATTGCTACATCAATAAACATAACTCCAAATGATGAGGGTATCTGGTATTGGTATTGGCATCGGTTCATTTTTAACAGGGTTTATTTTAGGAAAACATAAATATTTCCTCAAGTCAAATTTTTGCTGATCACACTATGTTTCCAATCTATTAAGTGATGACCAGCACATGCTATCACTTATGAGCTATAATATTGCTATTCAATCTAATATGAAGACTGGATATTTAACCCTTTTAAGTTATCTAGATTTTTTCTAATAAACAAAACCCAAAACTTCAGATGCCAAGTTTTTTTACTCAGACTGCTCACACTTGGTTGTTTCACATCATTTTGGTTGGAGAAAAATTGTGACTATGACTAGGCAATTTCAAAACTTTAGTTGGTAGAAAGGTCAGTATTGATATCGATCAGTGCTGGTATTATTCAACTTTGTTGTGCTATTAGTGTTAGCAAGCCAGTCTGGATTAAATACGGCAAAACAGGCCCTTGCCATATTACTACCACCATTATGTCTATACAAGGTTCTCTGCTAGAATGCATGGATTTTATTTTATTGAAACTGATTATTTTATTTTAATCAAAACTGAACACTGATCATATTGATAAAGAGACTTATATTGATAACCGCCACTTTATTAAAAAGTTCATTTGGCAACTATTAAAGTAACAGAGCGATCTAGTCTATTTCAAAACCTACTTCATTTTTAGTTGGTGGAAAGGTCTGTGAGTTTGGGTTTGCTGATATTATCTTTTTATTTTGTACTATTAATGTTGGCAAGCCAGCCTGGATTAAATGTGGCAAAACAGACCCTTGCCATATTACTACCACCACCATGTTTATACATGGAACAAGGTTCTCTGCTAGAATGCATTGATTTTATTTCATCCAACACTGAAAACACCAATCCTATTAATGACCAGTGTTAAATAATAATAATAATAGGTTCTAATAATTATTCATATCAAAACATATCTTGTTTATGTCCAAATATTGTTTTGAATTCAAAACATGTGCTTTCTGGCATATCCACAAGGTCTTTAGCAAAGTACTTATGGGCTGCAGTGTTGTATTTGCTAATACTTTACCTAATTCTAAGCCTTTTAAAGTATCCATAACGCTTTATAATACTTTTCATAAGCTTTTGTCCATAGCTGTACATAACCACACACAAAGTGTTATTATTTTAAAATTATATATTTTAACTGTTCATCTACTTATTTTAGAGACTAGCAACATAAAGCCTTATAACAATTCTGCTTAACAAATACTTCCTGAAAAGGACTTTATAAGTGCTCATAACTGTTAATAAAAGCTTATAAGCTCTATTTACAGGCATAAAGTAGAGTGTTGCTATTAATTACCTCTTTTAAAGAGACTGCATACATAGTAGTACATAATGACATAAGGACTTCAGAATAATCTTCACATAATGCAGAGACTGACTGCAGTAGAATGGGTTCCTTACTGATTCATACTCTCATGATTTATTTTCCGAAGACATGAATCTTTTCTTTCAACCACCACTTTATCTTTACAGGTTTTGGCTTTAGGGCTCTGTAAATCTAATTCTGCCGTATTCTGTTAAACAGCAATACATAAAAATATAGACATATTTTCTAAAGAAATGGTGGTAAAGTAATGCTTGTGGAAATTCATGTCATTATTGATAAGGTAAGTCGACCCACTCCTGGCCCACTTTGGTTATGTAAAACATTTTCTTTGAGCCCGTTCATGTCCTAACATATCTGCAATCCTGTGAGCCCCATTCGGCCAAGCAGTTTGTTCTGAAGGTTGTGAAAAGCAACTGACATTATGGTCCTTTTAGCTGAGGGCCATTTCTTATGGCTGCTCCATCAACAGAGATTTAAAAAGGACTTTGAGCTTACAATTACAGGTCATTATTGGTTCATTCAAAAAAAGAAAAGTAGGTCAAAATCTGTCATCTGTTTGGGACCTTGATTTTCGCAATGACTTGGACCAGACACAAACATAATACACTAAAATAATAAGGGTGTTAGTCATAAAACCTTTAGCAACTACAGCAAAGTAATACATTTATTTCTGCCAAACTTATTAAACCATGACTTTAAAACTTTTATTGACAAATTTATTATATATGTTGGGGAATCAACATTATGTTTTTATCAATATGCTAAAAAATATGTGAATATATATGAATATAGTATCATAATAATCCAGCATACTGGATCCATCATAAATTAAATTAAATTTAAAAAGCAAGATTAGATGATTATCAGGTTTGATGATACTACCATAAAGCTGTTTGTTCTTAACTACTGACTCATTTGTAAGTCACTTTGGAAAAGTGTCTGCTGAATGACTAAAAATAAATGTAAATGTTAATGTACAGTTATTCAAAGCTTAAAAGTATTCAAAGCTTTAAAATAAAAAATCTCGATACTCTAAATAGGTATTACTTTGTTTTTCAGGTAGTATTATATTATATTTAAAACATACTATTGACATGAAACATCAAAGCCCTTTTGCTTTAGTGTGCAGCTCATTATTATTCAAAATACTTACAATGACAGAACCACATACAGAACCAGAGTAATGCCTTTTATGAAGTTTAAAAAGAAACAATCACTTGGTCAAACAAAGTTCTTTGTTTTAATATAATGAGTCCAATTAGTAAAACCTATTATTACAAAAAATACTATTGGTTATTTAATTGAAACGACACTGAAATAAAGATGCAGACCTTAAAGTAGAGAAGATAATGATAACATATAAATTATATTAAAAATAAATAAAAATATACATTTTTTAAATAAAAAAAATAAAAGTACATCTGCATCATTAAATAGCAAGTTTAAAATTTTTTTTACACTAGTTCACTACTGCTGAACACTGAACCACTTAACTTAAGTTTTAATTCAAATTAAATCAAATGTGGGTTAAAATGAGAAGAAAAAAATTGCCTGCCATTATTAAACTTAGGAGGTTAATACTGTCTAGTTTTATGAATTATTTTTGCAAACCTGATATCCTAAACCAAAGATGTTGTAAAAATGTATTAAACATCTTCTTGAGACAAAATAGCACTCTGAGCAGACAGACCCAGACAAGCCAAAGAAGTGGATTAGACAAACACTACCAGAATCAAGAAACCTATTTTTGGTAATTAATGTTTCTGCTGCTTTGCACATATAAAATAATATGAAGGAAATGATGTTGATTAACATGCTCAAGGATTTGCATTAACATTCCAAATGTGAAATGATTAGGTTATACTTTATATATTGATAAAACACACAAAATATGTTAATCACACCTAAAATTTGTGTTAATATATGATCAGAAATGTAAACACAGTAAATGGCCAGTGAACGCGTAACTTAAAACGCGCTTACAGTGCAGTATAGTGATAGCTTATCAGCTCGAGAAGGTGTGTTTGTCTCAGGTGTCACAGTAGTCCATTTTATAAAAGGGCATGACTCAAAGAGGTGAGCAGACTACACTAGGGATCAGCAGAAATCACTCTGAAACCTCAACTGCAGCTCAGGTACGATTAGTTGATTATTATTTATTATTATAATGCATTATCTTAGTAGCTCAATGTAGTACATTGTATACTATATGTATTCAAAAGTTATACATATAGTATATAATTATAACGCAGGAAAAACTTTTATCGAATTCAAAAATGATTAATTTTCTATTAATGCAATATTATAATTTTTTTATATTAATATCTTCATATGATTAGTATATATTAAACATGAAAATTCATATGTATGGACATTTAACCTTGAATTTAGGCTTGTAAAAATATTTTTGTTGGGTGTTTCTAGCTTTAATATAAATTTAATGGGTAAGATTCAAGGATGCATGCATGCAATAGTTAAATATGTTAAATAATTCACTAAAAAAACATTGAAACTTTTGTCCAATTAGTTTATAAAAGTCAATTATATATAATTTAAACTTCTCTTTAAATATAATTAATTGGAACAGATTTTTTTTTACTATGCACGTATATAAAATCATAACTGTGCATTAAACTGTGCATAAGTCGGTAATGTATATAAGTATTTTCATGTAGTAGCTAATCACTAAAACATGGAATTGAACCGGTTGCAATTACCGTTAAACATTTTCATTGGATTGTATACAGTGCAGTGATTGATGCTTGTTGACAGGAGGGAAAGAAACTCATCATGCTCGATCACACGCTGCTTTTCTCTTTGCAGACACATTAACACTTGCAGTCATGCGATTGAACCTGTTCTTCTTCCTCCTCTTCCTGGGTGTCATGTACCTCAGCTTGGCTCAAGGTAGTCCCTATGTGGCATATTGTCTAAATCCTAGATTTCTGGGGTTTTTGGGATTCTTCAGAATCAGAATCAGAATCAGGTTTATTGGTCACATATGTGGTTATACATGGTACAGCCAGCAGTGGAATTCTTTTTTGACCTCTCCACAGAAAATAAAATTTGTTTAAAAGGATAAGAATAAGAAAAATAGGATAGAGATCTTATCATCAAGTCTATGATTCCATGATAAGTTTTAAGCCAAAGGTCAAAAAGATTGTAAGATAAAGATTTCCAGTATGGGAACGCTATCAGCGTTTCTTCCTGACTTTACTATCAACATTATGCATTTCTGGGAAAAACACTGCAAATGTTGAAGAGTTTTTACAATAGCACAGCTGGATTGCTGTAAACACTGTAGGAGCAGATGTTAATGTTCCAAAAAGCATGTTTGTAAATGTGGCTACTTAATTTAGTAATAAACAGCATCTGCCATGAACAGAAACTCACATTTAAAAAGCTAGCATTTTTAAAATGAACTTTGTTACAAAAGTTTTTATATTTCTATTGAACAATAAAGTATCTTATTAAAATAATAATACAGGAGCAGATGCTTTACTGTATCATTTCTGTTATTAAATCTTTTTATTTGAATACATCAATCCATACGTTATCTTCCACTTTATCCTCTACTAGGGTCGCGGGGGGGGGGGGGGGCCCCCCCCCCCCCCCCCCCCCCCCCCCCCCCCCCCCCCCCCCCCCCCCCCCCCCCCCCCCCCCCCCCCCCCCCCCCCCCCCCCCCCCCCCCCCCCCCCCCAACTCCACCCAGATTGGGATTCGAAATGGGAACCGATAGTGGTGAGAGGAGAACATGCTAACCACTAAGCCACTGTGCCGACCTATTTGAATACAATGATTCAGTTATGTTGTTTAAAATTCAGCTGTATTTGAGGTTGAGTAATTCTGGCTCTCTTAGTTTATTGATAAGAGATAGAGGACTGATGCTGCAGATCTAAAATATAAATATAATAATAAAGATCTTAAACCCTAATACAAACACGGTGACACAGTTTAGTTAAAATTCAGTTTCCTTAAGAACATTTGTGTGTGTGTTTCCTGTTGCAGGCTCATACGAGGACTGCTGCCTACAGTATGTCAACCAGCCATTCATAAAGCAAAGCGCAGTCAGTTTCAAGATACAGGAGCTGGATGGGGGATGTAACATCCGTGCAGTTTTGTGAGTTATACATCACATACAGCTCACAATAACAGCAAAACCAAACCTTTCTCTCAAATCATTTAGATTAAAATGTTGCTTATTGATTCAAATATTCAGATTTCCTTGTTTTTTTTTTTTTCTTTTGTGATCTTCAGGTTTAAGATGAGGAGGGGTCGTGTTTATTGCACTGACCCCAAAGAGCCATGGGTACAGAAGCTGATGAACAAACTTACAAAGAGAGCCCAACGGTATATTCATTATTTCATTCAATCCATCCATCCAGTATCATCCGCTTTATCCTCTATTAGGGTCGCGGGGGAGGGGGGAGGGGAGAACGTTTCGGACGCTGGGCAGATACACCCAGGACAGGGCGCCAATCTATCACTGGGCACACACTTACTCACACAAATACACTCTATATGGGGCAATTTGGAGAATTCAATTGACCTTGATCCATATTTTTGGACTGTGGGAGAAAACCGGAGAACCCAGAGGAAACCCATGCAGACACGGGGAGAACATGGAAACTCCACCCAGATTGGGATTCGAAGCGCTGAGAGGCGAACATGGTAACCACTTAGCCACCGTGCCACCCATTATTTCATTCCCAGTTATTTAATAAATGAACTATTGTTTATAAGTTATATATTTCTGGTTCTGATAAAGTTTTTTTTTTCCTTTACAGAGCCAAAAAGACCAGAAAGCACTGAGAACCTGAGCAGCGCATATGAGTATCTAGCAGATTCTGCCCCGAACAATGTAGTTCAAATTAAAATGAGCTTTTATGAACTGGCTGCTTAGTCAGGACTTTGTTTTTATGCTGCTAGTACCACCTCTAACTTTTTTCTTTTTCATAAATATCTAGCCGTGAATATTTACGCATAAAGACTTCTTGACCAAGTTACTGAGAGTTGAATTACATGCTTAAATACTCCATTTATTGACTTGTGGCTTTATACCATCTGATAATAGCAGAAAGCAAATGTGGGTGGACTATGATTAAAAACTGTCAATTTCCTTATGAGATTAAATAATGAGGTGTGTATCACACTAAGAGTAGCCTTTGCACTTAGGGGTAAACTACAGTGTTGTATATGTTTAAGTTCATTAATTCATTTATTCATTATTAAACTTATTTGGGTAACCTTTACTTAAATACGGTATTCATAATTCAGTATTAACACATTACTAAAGCTTTATAAAATATTCATTATGCATTATAATACTTGGCATAAGCCTCTGTTAATGTCAATTGATGTAACCACACACATAAGGCTTTTTAACACAAAGTGACATAATGCATTATAGATGATATATTTTAACTGTTTATGAACTTATTATGGAGACCAGCATTATAAAGTTTGTCTTTAACAAACACTTTTCTTGAAAGTGACTTTATAAGTGTTCATAACTGTTTAGAACAGCTTATAACCTCTCTTTACAGCCATAAAGTAATGTCATTGATTACCTCTTTGAAAGAGACTGCATACATAGTAGTAAATGATGACTTATTAAAGCTTATAAATGCTCTTTACAGACTTTAAGTAAAGTGTAATCATCTTGTTTTAAGTAAGAATGTCGGAACATCCAAAGAAACAAAAGTTGACATAAGTTCATATAATAAGGCATTATGTCACTTTGTGTTATAAAGCCTTATGTAAAATTGTTATAACAAATTTTGGCTATAATTATGAATATCTATGTACATTAACAAAGGCTTACGACAAATGTTATAAAGTATTATGAATACTTTATAAAGCTTTATTAATACACTTATAATGGATCATGCATACCGGATTCATAGAAAGTGTTAGCACTTATTTTAACAGTAAAGTGATAATAATACATCACAGATAGTGTCATTTTCTTAAGAGTCATGTGTGATAAGCTAACCCCTGACCCCTCCCGCAACTTCTCTGTTATTCATTTAAAAAAGGAATAGCTTTTAACTTTGACTTCAAACAATCTGCCTTTTGAGAAAATTACTTTACAACAATCAGCCTGTAAATGTTTAGCTAACTTACTTTTAAATCTTGTATCATTTCCTGGTTACAGTTCATACGATAAAGGTTTAATCTTATTACAATATCAGTGTGTAATTATTGCCATCATTTTAACTTGTGTATTTGCCAGAGTTGGAATAAAAATATTTCAGAAACTCTTGTCGTGATTTTTTTTCTTAATGGCTATGTGCTCATCTCCTCCAGTGTTAAGCCACCTGCTTGTTTCCACACTAACTCTTCTTTTTATTTTCACTTATAAGTATATTTCAGAATTTAGTTACAATTACAATTACAGACTGTAGTCATTTTGTTAGTCTTTAATGGCCTATTTTTCACTTGTCGAAAGCCAGATAAAAGCCCCACAGAGCATTATACATAATACATAATACAGCGGTATTATGTGGGTAATAAATCCTTCTCAGAGGTAATACTGACAGTGTGGTTGTGCGAGTGGATCCAGGGTTGTTTTAGAAACACCAGGGTTGTTTTAGATTTTTAACAAATTAAAAACTTATCTAGAAGAGTTACTGCATTGCTTAGAATAAGCCATCACTTCAATAACAATAATAATAATTTATATATATATATATATATATATATATATATATATATATATATATATATATATATATATATATATATATAATAATTATAATAATAAGTAATAAACCGGGCGGCACGGTGGCTTAGTGGTTAGCACGTTCGCCTCTCAGCGCTACGGATTCCCGGTTCGAATCTCCATCTGGGTGGAGTTTCCATGTTCTTCCCGTGTCTGCGTAGGTTTCCTCCGGGTTCTCCGGTTTCCTCCCACCTTCCAAAAACATGGATTAAGTTAATTGAATTCTCAAAATTTCCCCAAATAGAGTGTGTCTGTGAGTGAGTGTGTGCCCAGCTATGGATTGGCGCCCTGTCCTGGGTTTATCTGCCCAGCGCCCGAGACGTTCTCCCCTGGATGGGCATGGGGAACCCCACCGCGACCCTAATAGAGGATAAAGCGGGAGATAATAAATGAATGAAAGTAATAAACCTGTTTTAGGATGTATAAAAGTATACTATTCATAGCATTCATTTTCAGAACATGATACCTCTGGGCCGACAAGGTGTTTTATTGTTTTATTGTTTAGCATATTCGCCTCTCTGGCACGGTGGCTTAGTGGTTAGCGCCTCTCAGTGCTAGGGATTCCCGGTTCAAATCCCAATCTGGTTGGAGTTTCCATGTTCTCCCTGTGTCTGCGTGGGTTTCCTCCGGGTTCTCCGGTTTTCTCCCACAGTCCAAAAACATGGATCAAGTCAATTAAATTCTCTAAATTGCCCCATAAAGAGTGTGTCTGTGTGAGTGAGTGTGTGCCCAGCGAAAGATTGGCGCCCTGTCTTGGGTGTATCTACCCGGTACCAGAGACGTTCTCCCCTGGATGGGCATGGGGAACCTTCCTGTGACCCTAATAGAGGATAAAGCGGAAGATAATGGATGGATGTTCGCCTCTCAGTGCTGGGGATCCAGGTTAAATACCGAAATGGGTGAAGTTTCCATGTTCTCTCTGTGTCCACGTGGGTTTCCTCTGATTTCTCCAGTTTCTTTCCACAGTACAAAAACATGGATTCAAGGTAAATTGGATGCTCTGAATGGCCCCCTTCGTGTGTGTGAATGTGTGTATGTGTGTGTATGTCTGTGTCCGAGTTAGTGAGTGGGTGCTCGGTGCTTTCCTGTGTGTATTTGCCCAGCGCCCAAAACATTCTGAATGGGCATAGGGCATAGAGAACCCTCCCCGCGCTATCGTTATATAGGATTAATAGAAGATAATTAATAAATTAATGAATAATACCTCTGGTTATGGTGGTGGGGAGGGGGTTCCCCATGCCTATTCAGTGGGAACGTTTTGGGTGCTGGGCAGATACACCCAGGACAGGGTGCCAATCTATCACTGGGCACATATGCTTACACACACACACACACACACACACACACACACAAACACGCATGCACACACGTACACACACTTACACACACAAACACACGCACACTATATAGGGGCAATTTAGAGCAATTAGTTTAATTTGAATCCATGTTTTTGGTAGGAAACCGGATTAACCCGGAGAGAACCATGCAAACCTGCTAACCACTAAGCCACCGTGCCACTCACCTCGCTAACTCATTTGTCATTAACTCATGCAAATCGATTTAGTTGACTAGAAGGTATCACATTCCTCCAAAAATATCCCTTTTTATACCATTTTTTTTAGCTCAGGTGCAAGTCACAACACATTTTGATTTAGTTGGGTGGCATTTTGAAAACACTCTTTTGTTGACTGGAAATTACAACCCATGAAATAAATAAATGAGTCGTAGACTTTTCATGACATCGTTCCAAAACCAGGCTTACAAAAAGGTAAAGCTGAGGACAGTAATAAATGTGCATGATTAATCACTTTATACCAGCTAGGTGTTATCTAGACTGTATTTTATTAATATAAGCATGTAATCAAAGCCATGACTATGGCTTCAAAGGAAATAAGTAATAAATTAAGTTTTTTTTATAGTATATTCCATGTCAACCTTATTAAAAAATCAAAGTGTACAAATGACATTTTGGGCAGCTTTATGATTTCATTTAGTATTTCACACTCATCAGCGACTTTATTACATTCTTGTTTTTACCATCATTTTACCATATTTATTTTAGCTCCATTGACATCATAAATGCACATTACATTACATTTATATCAGATCATTTAGCAGATGTTTTAATCCAAAAGAACAAGAATCTCAACTCAATGGTTGGGGCCAGAACCAAGGGTTGGCCATAATACAGCCCCCTAAGGTAATTAGGAATAAGGGCCTTGCTTATTCATTCATTCATTCATTCATTCATTATCTCCCGCTTTATCCTCTATTAGGGTCGCGGTGGGGTTCCCCATGCCCATCCAGGGGAGAACGTTTCAGGCTTGGGCAGATACACCCAGGACAGGGCGCCAATCCATCGCTGGGCACACACTCACACAGACACACTCTATATGGGGCAATTTTTTTTTGAGAATTCAATCGACTTGATCCATGTTTTTGGAGTGTGGGAGGAAACCGGAGAACCCACGCAGACACGGGGAGAACATGGAAACTCCACCCAGAAGGGGATTCGAACCAAGAATCCCTAGCGCTGAGAGGCAAACGTGCTAACCACTAAGCCCCCTTGCTTATTAAGGACCCAAATTGGTAAATTTTGTTGAACTGGAATTTATACCCCACAATTTATACCCTGCAGATTGATATCCCAATACCCTACTCACTGAACCCCCACACCTTACCATGCACTTTATATTTACATTACATTTAGTGGTTAGCATGTTCTCCTCTCAGCACTATGGATTCCCGGTTCAAATCTGGGTGGAGTTTCCATGTTCTCTCCGTGTCTGCATGGGTTTCCTCTGGGTTTTCCGGTTTCCTCCCACAGTCCAAAAACATGGATCAAGGTCAATCAAATTCTCCAAATTGCTCCATATAGAGTGTGTCTGTGTGTCCAGTGATAGATTGAGGCCCTGTCCTGGGTGTATCTGCCCAGCGCCCGAAACATTCTCCCCTCCCCCTCCCCTAGAGGATAAAGAGGAAGACAATAGACGGATGGATAGTCTGTGTTCAATGAAAACTGTTGAGATGACACAAACAGATTCATGCACAGACTCACACCCAGGTGAAATTTAATACCACAAGTTAAGTATTAACCAATAATTATCTTCCACTTAATCCTATACTAAGGTCCTGGAGAGTTTCCCATGCCCATCGGAGAACTTTTCGGGCGCTGGGCAGATATATTCAAAACAGGGAGACAATCCATCACTGGTGCACACTCATACAGACACATGCACAAAATATAGGGGCAATTTCGATAGGGGTAATGTAGAGCTGCCAATCCACCTTAAATCTATGTTTTTGGACTATGGGGAGCTGGAGAACCCAGAAGAAACCCAAGCGGACACAGGGAGAACATGGGAACTCCACACAGATTGGAATTCAAACCAGCGCTGAGAGGCGAACATGCCAAACACTCAGCAATAATGCCACCCCAAAGGTATCATGTCCTGTAAATGAATATACTCTGTGTATATGTATATATATATGTCGACGCCACCCAGATCAGGATTCAAACCTGCATCACCAAAGCTGAAGGTTAAACGCTCCAACCATTAAGCCAGCCAACGTACCACCCAAGTTAAGTATTATTTCTTATTTTTTTTACTTTCACCAGTGCACACATGGGAGAACATACAAACCTCAAACTTAAAAAAAACTCCAACTTTACCAGGGATTGAACCCAGAACAAAAGTATTGAGGTTTGGAGAGATCACTGAAGCTTATCGGAATATTATAAACCTATTAAGCATTTTAAAAATAGGATCTTTATATCCTATACATAAAAACATTAAACTTACATAGACATAATGTGCTAATACGTGCAGTCCAAACTGTGTCAGCATGGTTTTAATATTTTGCCAGTTTCCTGTACAGCAGCACAAAGACAAATAACAATGTTTGCATTAGACGACATGGGAGATCAATCATAGCTAAACAAATAGGATTACATTGTCATTGCATTGGATATAATTCAGGCTTTAACAAAATCATTCCAAACTACTTCAGTCTCAAAGGTGGTTTTTAGTTCTATGCTTAACTGAGTGTGCGTATGCAGCTTGGATTGCACTCGCCAACGAAGTGCAGGTCTGAGCACAGAACTCATATTTTTGAGGAGTAGGTATTTTGGCAGGGTTCAATCTCCTTTTAGTCCTGTTTCCATTTCCCACATTACGAGCCGTGTTCGCAAAGGCATGTTAGCTCAGATAGCATCCCACTTAAGACACACCTAGAGATTTGGCTTCCCAAGTGATTGATTACTTCCATCAGAGTCTTTAACAGAATATCTTGAAGGCAAACTGGAGGCACAGAATCCCTCAGAATTGTTTGGTTGTCAGGATCCTTAAACATATTGAATGAATTAAGAAACAGCACATTAGGGAAATGGGTTGTTAATTATATGTA
Organism: Corydoras maculifer; assembly: GCA_019802435.1. Taxonomy (NCBI): domain Eukaryota; kingdom Metazoa; phylum Chordata; class Actinopteri; order Siluriformes; family Callichthyidae; genus Corydoras; species Corydoras maculifer. Next base: position 3,909,884 of record JAFMOD010000781.1, read on the forward strand.
AATACATATTTGACCTATTTTCTGTAAAAAAAAAAAAAAAAAAAAAAAAAAAAAAAAAAAAAAAAAAAAAAAAAAAAAAAAAAAAAAAAAAAAAAAAAAAAAAAAAAAAAACTGGATAAATTGTCAGAGAATGTTGGTAACCTAAATCCGGTATTCATAATGAATTAGTAACACATTACTAAAGCTTTGTAAGATATTCATAATGCTTTATAAGATTTGTCATTATCCTATAATAATGTCCATAGATGTACATAACCACACTCGTACAGTGTGATAAGAACATGCCATGAGGCTTTATAATACAAAGTGCCATAAATAATATATAAATAATGTATTTTAACTGTTCAACTGCTTTAATTGTGCTCATAACGGTTTATAAAAGCTTGTAAGTAAAGTGTTGTCATAAGTTACCTCAGTAACACTTTCTATGTATCCGGTATTCATATTGCATTATGAGTGCTTCATAATGCTTTATAACATTTGTCATAAGCATACATAGCAATTAATTGTTATAACAATATGACATAAGGCTTTATAACACAAAGTGAACTTTTTTATATAAATATATAATTTATAATACAGGGCAGCACGGTGGCTTAGTGGTTAGCACGTTCGCCTCTCAGCGCTAGGGGTTCCCGGTTCGAATCCCCATCTGGGTGGAGTTTCCATGTTCTCCCCGTGTCCGCGTGGGTTTTCTCCGGGTTCTCCGGTTTTCTCCCACAGTCCAAAAATATGGATCAAGCCAATTGAATTCTCCAAATTGCCCCATATAGAGTGTGTTTGTGTGAGTGAGTGTGTGCCCAGCGATGGATTGGCGCCCTGTCCTGAGTCTATCTGCCCAGCGCCCGAAATGTTCTCCCCTGGATGGGCATGGGGAACCCCACCACGACCCTAATAGAGGATAAAGCGGAAGATAATGGATGAATGAATGAATGAATAATTTATAATGTTAATGCCACTTTTTGTTGTAAAGCCTTATGCCGTGTTCGTATAACATTTTATAAGTGTGGTTATGTACATTTATTGAAAATATCAAAGGCTTATGCAAGTATTATAAAGTATTATAAATACTTTATTAAGTCTTATAAATGAGGTAATAATGCATCATGGTTACTAGGTAAAGTTTTACTGTAATCTAAATTGCCCCGTATACTGTGTATGTGTGAGTGTTCCCAGTAATTGATTGGTGTCCTGTCCTGGGTGTATCTGCCCAGTGCCCAAAATGTTCTCCGTGAACCTATTAGAGGATAAAGCGGAAGATAATGGATGATGGATAAACAAGAAACTGTTTGTGCATAACCTTTATGAATTAGAGTAGAGTAATGCATTTATAGATTCACTGTATCACAACCTAATGCTTAAAAACCAACAGTAGCCTGTGGTTATACACAAAAACCTCTGAAAGCAGCAAATAATATGCAACAATACAGGTTCTGTCATTAACAAGTTGTATTACAAGGCTGAAACAACAATACAGAAATGTCGGAAATTGTGGTTATAACTTAATATCTGGTTGATGTCACTCCTGCAGCCATTTTCAGTTTCTAACAGAGTAAAAGATCTTAATAAATCTTTATAACAACAGCTGGATTACAGTCTGTAATTTAATTCCAACAGAATCTATCCACATCTATCCAAACTATTCATCCATCCATCCATTATATTCCGCTTTATCCTCTACTAGGGTTTATATGGGGCAATTTGGAGAATTCAATTGACCTTGATCCATGTTTTTGGACTGTGGGAGAAAACAGGAGAACCCAGTGGAAACCCACACGGATACAGGGAGAACATGGAAACTCCACCCAGATTGGGATTCGAAACGGGAATCCCGAGCACTGAGAGGAGAACGTGCTAACCATTAAGCCACCGTTCCACCCCAAACTATTCATCCATTATCTTCCGCTTTATCCTCTATTAGGGTCATGGGGGGGGTTCCCCATGCCCATCCAGGGGAGAACGTTTCGGGCGCTGGGCAGATACACCCAGGAGAGGCGCCGATCTATCACTGGACACACACTCATTCACACAGACACTCACATAAACACACAAACACATTACACACATACACACACTATATATAGGGGCAATTTAGATAAGGGAAATTTAGAGCAGCCAATTTACCTTTAATCCTTGTTTTTAGGACTATGGTGTGAAACCCGAGAACCTAGAGGAATCCCACACTGACACGGTGAGAACATGGAAACTCTACCAAGGTCAGGATTCAAACCTGGATTCCCAGTGCTGAGAGGTGGACATGCTAACCACTAAGCCACCGTATCGCGCCAGATACCCAAATTCTTAGTTAAATAAAACATATGTAAAAGCCGTTAAACCTCATGTAAAACATTTAGTAATATTTTGTTCTTATTGCTGAAATATTATAATTAAATTCTAATTAAATTACATGCTTACATGTGTCTTAATAAAGGCTACTTTCATTTTTAAAAACCCATTGGATTAAATTATGTGAAATTCAATTTTCTCTTAAAAAATCTCTTCTTTTTAGTTAAAGCCTGTCAGTACAGTTAGAGATCAGTCGTGCCGTATGGTAGAACTTGGGGCTGTGTCTGATTTGTAGAAAAGAACAAAATTTAAGAAAAATGAGGGAACACACACTCTTTATACATAACTTAGAACTTCAGTTCCAGGAAGTGCAGTAAATCCTCTTGTTGGACAAATAAATGTCAATATAGTGTTTTTTGGAGGCAGAAGAGTAACATATTGCCCTTGGATGTGCTGCAAGCTGGCTGATTGACAGGGCTTTTATGAGTTGCCATGCTTTGCAGGTTTTGTGAAAGCTGATGAATAGACAACCAAATTAATAGTGTGTATCAACATGTCACTTTATGAATACAGTTTGGTAAGAGATTGCCCCCTTTGTGCCCTTTTGTTAGGACATAATGTCTAGTAAAACTAAAGAATTAACAGATTCAGGTCAATTGCAAATAAGCCCAATGCTATGATTCTTACTAACTGTTTAAAAGTGTTTTGACAGGCAGAACTTTTGTTTTATATAGAAGATCCTGACTATATAAAAAAAAAATTAGTTACCTTCATATTAGAAGGTCAACAATAAATTCATATGTCCACAATAACCTCAATACAAAAGAGCCTAGTTTTTCTATCGCCATCCAGGGTAACAATCAAAATCTGATTTAATATTGCATTATTAGTGCATTTATTAAGCTTTGTAAATTAATCATAACACATAATAATATTTGTCATAAGCCTTCCTTAATTTACTTACATGTTCAGGTAATACTTTCTATGAATCTGGTATTCATAATGCATTATAAGTGCATTTATAAAGTATTCATAATGCTTAATAACATTTGTCATAAGTCTTTGTTAATGTACATAGATGTTCATAATCATAGTCATAAATTGTTATAACAATATGATATAAGGCTTTATAACACGAAGTGACATAATGCATTATAATATGAACTTATTGAAACATGATTCTTTGGATGTTTAGACACTCTTACATAAAACAAGATGATTACACTTTACTTAAAGTCTGTAAAGAGCATTTATAAGCTTTTATAAGGCATTATGTACTACTTTGTATTACTACTACTACTACGCTGGGATAGCTGCACAGCAAAACATCTACATGGCAGCAAAACAGTGACGTAGGTTCAGTTTACTTCTTATAGTTTTTTCTTATCTTAGCATATTACTTTAAGACTTTAACATGTTTCTGTTATTAGAGGTGCATCACTAACTGTTTCTTCATCGTCCTGTGTCGACACATACAGCTTTTCTTAATACCGCTCATGTACTATGATTTCATATCACAATCAGATCAATTAGAATGTCCACACTTGTATACAGTCAACAAAAAATATACAGTCAACGTATATAGTATATAAAATGTCATGTGATATGTGCCTCAAAGAACAATCAGTGCAATTTTTTCTCCAAGAACCGACTTGTTACCTGATGATTTAATTATTTAAAGTGAACTATTTAGAAAAAAAGATACATTTTTTGTGTCCAGTATTTTTGATAAGACATGTTAGTAACAGTAAAAGACTCCTTTTAAAATACTCCATGATCATTGTAATGTGCTTTATATTATACCTGAATAATTGAATCTTTTGTGGTTGAGATTTAATGTTTGATAAAGCTGTTAATGCTGCATTTTTGTTTTTCAATAAGAGCCCTTAAGAGCACTTTTTTGATTAAAAACATATTTCAACATTAAAGGTTTTTATTTTTTATTATTTTGGAAAAATTATTTTAATTCCAAACACAATCCCATTAGCGTAATAGTTTTAGATTAATCAACTAATCAGAATTTTTTTTTTATTAAATTAGATTAATCGGGGTGGCATGGAGGCTTAGTGGTTAGCATGTTAGCATGTTCTCCTCTCAGCACTAGGGATTCCCGGTTTGAATCCCAATCTTGGTGGAGTTTCCATGTTCTCCCCGTGTCCGTGTGGGTTTCCTCCGGGTTCTCCGGTTTCCTCCCACAGTCCAAAAACATGGATCAAGTCAAATGAATTCTCAAAATTGCCCCATTTAGAGTGTGTGTGTGAGTGAGTGTGTGCCCAGTGATAGATTGGCGCCCTGTCCTGGGGGTATCTGCCCAGCGCCCGAGACGTTCTCCCCTGGATGGGCATGGGGAACCCCCCCACGACCCTAGTACAGAATAAAGCGGAAGATAATGGATGGATGGAGGGATAGATTAATCGATAGAAAATGAATCGTTAGGGGCAGCCCTAGTAAAAATTAAACATTAATACCTTAATACAGTAACAGGAAACTTTTTTAATACTTTTATTACACCATACTGACATTTTATTTCAATAACTCAATTATATGTTTCTGTCCATAATGCTGAAAAATACTTTCAGAACATGCCGCAGCAGCAAAAATGCTCTGTTTAATTCTATGTTTAAAGAATAGCGCATACTGTAGAGGAGTTTTGTGTCCAGAATGCTCTCTCCACTGATTCCCTTTTCTGAATATGGTGCAAGACTATACGATACACTCCAGTTATTGGACTTTTGCTATCCAGATGTGCATTATTTTTCAAATAAACCTCTGTAATGCCCAGATTTTCCAACACTGCCTTAGCTACCTGCTCATCTGTACTAAGTACCTTTGATTGGTCTGCTAGGTGCTCAGGAGTGTTTGGAATATGTGGATATGGCTTTGAGTATTTCATGTCTTTCATCCAGGTGCTGGACATGACCTGAATAAGGAAAAAGCGTTCTGCTGGGATAGGCCTCAACAACCCTTCAATAATCCTTTGGCATGGCTCGGGCACATAGGCAGGAATGGCGTATGTGCCACGTAGGATACCCAGCTTCAACTTGCTGAGGCTGGAGCCATTAAATGGGAATGTAGCTGTGACCATGAAATATAGCAACACACCCAGAGCCCAGATGTCCACACACTGTCCGGCGTAGCCCTCATCTTTAAAGAGCTCAGGCGCGGCATACGGGGGTGAGCCGCAGAAGGTGGTGAGCATTTCGCTGGGTTGGCATTGGGTACCAAAGCTAAAGTCACCAATTTTGACAGTGCTGGCAGATGTGAAGAAAACATTCTCAGCCTTCAAGTCCCGATGGATGATGTTGTTATTGTGCTGTGAATTAAAAAAACAACAAAAAAAAGTGTTTACCTGGAAAAACATTTTGATTTATTTTATTCTCAGAAAATGTATTATTAAAGAGCAAAGTTGCAGTTATTACCTGTACAGTACATTTATATTTAATCATTGACCATGCTAAATAATGCAGGAAAAATGTGATTAAAAAAATTATAATTATAATTTTATTCAGGGCGGCACGGTTGCTTATTGTTTAGCATGTTCTCCTCTCAGCGCTAGGGATTCTCGGTTCGAATCCGAATCTGGGTGGAGTTTCCATGTTCTTACCGTGTCCGCGTGGGTTTCCTCCGGGTTCTCTGGTTTTCTTCCACAGTCCAAAAACATGGATTAAGGTTAAATGAATTACTCGAACTTGACCCATATAGAGTGTGTTTGTGTGTGTGTCTGTGTGAGTGAGTGTGTGCCCAGCGGTAGATTGGCACCCTGTGCTGGGTGTATCTGCCCAGCACCCGAAACATTCTCCCCTGGATGGGTATGGGGAACCCCACCACGACCCTAATAGAGGATAAAGCGGAAGACAATGGATGGATGGACTGCATCATGCAAAATTATTCTGTGAGGTAAAAGGCCTATGAGCAGCTCAGAGGGTTTACACTTCTAACTAATAAGCATGTAATTTAAAAATAATCTGAGGTTTACAGTTGCATCTCTTTAACAAATACCTGTTGTAGAGAAAACAAAGGGGAATAACAATCAGGTTTGATGAATTTACAGTGTAGTTGGTTTTCTCCATGGCTTCTGACTTGTAATGTTCTCATTTGTAAGTTGCTTTGGATAAAAGCGTCTGCTAAATGACTAAATGTAAATGTA
>JAFMOD010000781.1:3916502-3959564 GCA_019802435.1 Corydoras maculifer
TACACTTCTAACTAATAAGCATGTAATTTAAAAATAATCTGAGGTTTACAGTTGCATCTCTTTAACAAATACCTGTTGTAGAGAAAACAAAGGGGAATAACAATCAGGTTTGATGAATTTACAGTGTAGTTGGTTTTCTCCATGGCTTCTGACTTGTAATGTTCTCATTTGTAAGTTGCTTTGGATAAAAGCGTCTGCTAAATGACTAAATGTAAATGTAGTGAGTTTCACAGTAAAACAATTCAGTTTAAAGCCATCGAACTGAATTTCAGTTTCAATTTTCATAATGCATAAAGACCGATCCTTTATTTAGGGATCATAACTCGAACATACCAGCTATACCAGGGGCAGTCATGGGCTTGTGGTTAGGGAACCAGCCATGTGACCTGAAGGTTTCCGGTTCGATTCCCGATCCCACCAAGTACTATGGCTGAAGTGCCTTGGGCAAGGCACCTAACCCCAATTGCTCCCTGGGCACCATATTCAAGGCTGCCCACAGCTCCGGGCACATGTGCTCACTTCACCAGTGTGTGTGTGTGTGTGCGTGTTTCACTGCATGGATGGGTTAAATGTGGAGGACAAATTCCTCTGTGTGTATGCACAGTAGACGATATATATCACTTTATCACTTATTCATATCAAATATCTAAATTTTCGAAATACTTATACATATTCTTAGCTTATACACACATAAGCAGACTTATTTATCATTAGACATGCTCTTCTTCTACAACTTAACACCCATACTGTAGAAATTGATCTTAAGAGAAAAAGCACTGACCATGTGATGGACTGCAGAAATGATCTGAGTGAACACCAGCTTACTATCCATGTCAGAGAGTCTCCCTCTGCTGGAGATTCTGCTGTAAAGATCTCCTCCACATGCATACTCCATCACCAGGTAGACTTTTCTGAAGGTTTCCATCACCTCATACAATCGAACGATGTTGGGATGGGACAGTTTCTCCATGCAGCTGATCTCAGAACGAAACAGCCTCTGTGTATGCTTATCAAGGTGCACCCTGTCCAGAATTTTGATAGCAACTTGCTCTTTAAAGTCAAAACAGAACATCAGAACAGTTCATAGCATTAATAGACAAGTTATACAGAGCAAACTGAATAACAAACATGTGTAAACATAAGCAGAAGACGTTTTAATTTCATTTAGACTAATAGATAAATAGACAAAACTAATGTAACTAGCATAGAAGAGCTAGCTGCTAATACATTGTATATTTTTCACATTTATAGACAATTTTTAACCTAGGACATATTTTTGCACCTTGCTGCTCACACCACTAGTGGGCCACATTCACTCTTCCCCCTCATTACAACTGAATGTTTATTGTCCTGTATATTGTTTTGCACAAGCTATTGCACTTGCACACTTTATATTGTACTGTATTTCATACCACTTTATATTGTTGGAATGACAAATTATTTGAATACTTGACAAATTAGCTCAGTTGATTGCAATACATTAGAGAAATATTTAAATATTAATAATAAATAATTCTTTCTGTTGGATTTAAATTATAGCATTTTAAAATACCAGTCAATCTAAGCTATCCATCGTCTATCGTATCCATCCATCCATTAACTTCCGCTTAAGCCTCTTTCAGGGTCGTGGGGGGGTTCCCCATGCCCATCCAGGGGAGAACATGTTGGGTGCAGGGCAGATACACCCAGGACAGTGCGCCAATCTATCGCTAGGCACACATTCACTCACACAGACATACATTTACACTGTATATGGGGCAATTTGGTGCATTCAATTTACCTTGATCCATGTTTTTGGACTGTGGAAGGAAACCGGAGAACCCGGACACGGGAGAACATGGAAACTCCACCCAGATTGGGATTCGAACCGGGAATCCCTAGTGCTGAGAGGAGAACGTGCTAACCACTAAACCACCTTGCCGCCCAAGTTAATATATATATATATATATATATATATTTTTTTTTTTAATGTATAGACTTTTTGTTCAAGTCAAGAAAATAATAATCAATATATTGCTTGACTATGTAAACCAGAAGGTCGTAACCATGGCTGTTGTTTTTGCATCTAAAATGTTCTTAAAGGGAATCTTTGTTTTTTTAACCTTTGGACTCATTGTCTTATCTTTATACATGTACACTTTCAAAAACAATATATAACTGATTGATCCATTTACTGTTTCAAAACCCAGTAAAAACAAAATAGCTATATGATACCGCATATAGCTGTATATACGTAGTATATATGGGCAAATGTGTCTAAGTGTCTAAAACTGCTTGTTTTCGGGATTTTTTGTCACTGATAGCTGATCATAGTCAACCATTGTTTTATATATATATATATATTTTTTTTAGCTGGATGGAACCTTCATGTTGAATATTGAATAGTACTTAGTACTAGGGATTAGACTAAGTCATGACTTTTGTCAGTAATCTGTATTCAATTACTGTGGTCTGATTAGCTGCCTAAAACAGGGATTTAGCTATGTACAAAATACATAACTGCCGTCCTCTGTTTGTTGGTCAAGAAACAGTAGTGTAATTTAAATGATCATTCAGATTAGACCTTTCTGCAAATAAGTGATTCTTGAACCCAGCAGATCAGATATAAATATTGCAAGCTGGCAGCATTAGCATCTCTTAGATATGTATAAAATGATAAACTGATCTATTTTGCCTACAAAGCTTACACACAGAGGAATTTGTTCTCCACATTTAACCCATCCATCCATCATCTTCCGCTTTATCCTCTACTAGGGTCACGTGGGGTTCCCCATGCCCATCCAGGGGAGAACGTTTCGGGCGCTGGGCAGATACACCCAGGGCGCCAATCTATCACTGGGCACACACTCACTCACACAGTCACACTCTATATGGGGCAATTTGGAGAACTCAGTTGACTTGATCCATGTTTTTGGACTGTGGGAGGAAACCAGAGAACCCGGAGGAAACCCACGCGGACACAGGGAGAACGTGGAAACTCCACCCAGAACCGGGAATCCCTAGCGCTGAGAGGAGAACATGCTAAACACTAAGCCACCGTGCCACCCCCACATTTAACCCATTTATAAAAAAGGTTGTACTAGGAAGCAAACCTTTTCTGTAGTTGGTTTAACCTCTGTAAATGAGTTTTTTGCGCTTTTATTTTTACAATTGCAGACAAAAAAAATGTGAACGTGATTGAGGGTCTATAACAAAGCCAAAAAGTTTCATCATTTCAATACAGGTGGCATTTCTCAAATCGCATACCTTTGGTGAGGTCATGGATTCCCAGTCTGACATTGGCGAAGTTTCCTCTTCCAATTTCTCCACGCAGCTCATAGAAGCCGATGCGACGGTCAAATGTGAGATCGTTGATTATTCTCTCAGAGTGATCAAGATCATGCACAGCCTGCTCGAAAGGTGTGCGCTTCACCTGCATATGCAGGGCATCCTCTTTGACTTCTTTCCATTGGTTTCTCACCTCCTTCATTCCAGCTGTGTCCTGCCATGGCGGCTGAGGGAGCAGCTCTCTGTAGTGCGAGGATACGACCTGCTGTGCCACTTGACCCATGAGGTGAGGGGGAAAAAGAGGCAGATAAAAGTGCAAATTCTCACCAACAAATAACTTGTTTACATGTTGATAAATCTTAAAATACATATCCAATAATAAGATTGTCTTTTTTTGGTAAAGTAAAAATTAAACAGCTCTCATTGCTGTTTGTAAAGTATACAGAATGTGGAACAATTGCTTTTAAATCTAAAAACTCTTGAATACATTTCACACACACACACACACACACACGCACACACACACACACACATACACACACACACACATATATATATATATATATATATATATATATATATATATATATATATATATATTACTGTACTATAAGCTTTTGCTTACATGTTATAATAAGTTTGGTCAACTTGCACTTATTGAATTAAATTCTGTTCCTTGCGTAATAATGCTTCCTTTTGCGTTTCTGATATTCTTTGCCCTGCTTATATTCTAATATTCTATTCTATCTTAACCTGCTTATATTCTATTAAAAACACGGCAAGCTTACTTCCGATGTTGTCTTCTCTCACCAAGCAGAGTTGTTTACTTCAGTGAAGCTTAAGTCCCTGGTGGTTCAGCAGATCCTCGATATTCCTAACTTTATTTCAAGTCAGGCTATCGATGAAAACCCGACTAACTCTTTCAAAGCCTTTGCTGTTCTTTTCTCTCACTGTTCTCTCCAGAGGAATAAAAGTACAGCCTATCTGGAGCAGAACACTCTCTCATTTGCTGATATAGACCAGTGTTCGCTGTCTCAGCCATATCAAACTGACCCCTTGCTTCCAGCCAGCTTAATCCAGCAGCCAGACCTACTGACCGACCTGCAGACAAAGCCATGATTCAAATACTTCTGGCAGTCATTCATCTACCTCAACTATAAAGGGATTATATACTCACTGTCTACTTCTGCCCTTAGAGGTCAGACGAATGTTTACTCATTAAATAATGAACACAAATTCACCTACATGGAAAAGACCTTATTAAATTAAATTAGCTAAAAATAGACTGTACTGCACAATGACAATTTTATATATAAATTATAAAAAGTGACTGTACTTTGTAAGTCTACTGTAAAAACATTTATATGCAATTGGGTTCCTAAGTAATTACAAATAACTTTATTAACTTACTTATGACAGTTACTTACTTATACCTTAAATATACTTTATATCAAATGTAAATAAACATACGAGCAATAATCATTTTATATGTTAGTTGTTGGGTGGCACGGCGGCTTAGTGGTTAGCACGTTTGCCTCTCGGCGGGCGCTGATATTATATATATATATATATATATATATATATATATATATATATATATATATATATATATATATAAAATGGTATTTTAAAAACATATTACTTGAATTGAGCTTTGATCCTGGTAAGCACAAGAGTAAGAATCTGAAGTTCTGAGGAACAACTTCCTTTACCTTTAAAATAGCTTCCACCAAATTAAAAAAAAACCTAACAGCTCAAGACTCTGCCTTGATCTATTATCATGAAAATGGGAAGCTCTAGTCCTGGTTCTGGGTGCATTATAACACTTTCTGGAACCCCAGTGAGTGGACATTTAACCCTTAAACTTCGTCATTACATTTGCTGCACTGATTTGCCAAAAGTGATCAATGATTTGCAACATCTAAGAGATCACATGCTGAATAATCCTATCACACAATATGAAAAATAATCAATTAACGGCCGTAACTGGTGTGAGGTGACAGCAGTCGAGTGATTAAGTGTCAGTTAGGCTTCCTTTTAACTGGATCAGAGGTAGAAACTGAGCAGGTATCAGTGTGATTAGCCTGTGTCTAATGGGTTGCTGGTGTAACTGAAGTTTGCTGATTATGAAGAGTGAGGTGAAAATAACTAGAAGAGACCAAGACGAGAGATCAAAGAACAGAAACTCACTCCAGTACTGCTGAATACACTTTAAAAAAGATCTACATGCAACTAGACTAGAGACTACAGCTCATGTAAAATAAATAGTCATACATTTATTTAAGGAATATTGGTAATACTTTCTGAATCCGGGTTTTATAATGTCTTATAAGTGCATTTATAAAGTATTCATAATGCTTAATAACATTTGTCATAAGTCTTTGTTAATGTTTATAGATGTTCATGATCATAGTCATAAATTGTTATAACATTTTGACATAAGGCTTTTTAACACAAAGTGACATAATGCATTATAATATAAACTTATTGAAACTTTTGATTCTTTGGATGTGTCGACATTCTTACTTAAAACAAGATGATTACACTTGACTTAGAGACTGTAAAAAGCATTTATAAGCGTTTATAAGTCATCATGTACTACAATGTATGCCGTTTCTTTCAAAGAGTTAATTAATGACAACACTACATTATGCCTGTAAAGAGAGCTTATAAGCTTTTATAAACAGTCATGAGCACTTATAAAGTCATTTTCAGGGACAGCACAAAATGTTACACACAAATGTTATAAGGCTTTATATTACTCATCTCTCAATAAATAATTTATAATGCATTATAAAACTATTATAAAAAAAAATATGAATGTGGTTATATAATACTACGGACATTAACAATGGCTAATGACAAGTATTATACATTGTGAATAGTTTATTAAGCTTTATAAATATTTTATGCATTATGAATACCTGAGTATTATGTTGACATTTGGTATAATGTAATGTGAAATGGAAATAAAACACTTAACTATGTTGATGACACAGTGCATGTAGATATATATATATATATATATATATATATATATATATATATATATATATATATATATATATATATATATATATATATATATATATATATATATATATATTTATAAATACAAGTGTACTGTTTAATTCATAAAACTTATATTATATGGTTAACATAACTTTACATTTACATATAAACAATAAGCTGTTTTGGCATCTTGAAAGCATCACTGGTTACAAAATAGAGGTGCCAATCCAAAAAAGATATATTAAACCATATACTACACACTGTATTTTTATAATATAACATTTTTAAAGGTCATCCAAGACATCATGTGTTTTTTTATTAAAGGAGATAACTGCTGAATTCTCTCTAATGCCATTTGGCTTATGCTGAATAAACATGACGGTGCTGTTGTCCACAGCGGGGGACTTTTCTGCCCTACAGAGCCAGTTTACTTGCTGCAGACCCTGATTTGCTTTTAACAGAGGTGCTAAACACCTTCCTCCTAAGATAAAAGGTAAATAATTCCTTTCAATGCGAGGTACTTAGAGCCTCAAAGCCCCTTAAGCTGTTCATTAGAGAAAGGATGGACGTGGTCGACACAGCGACCCGCTGAGTTTTCACGGCACAAGACAAGAGCTTTGGCATGAGGGGTGAAAACCTCTTAAGGTGCTTCCCTTTGATGTGGCCCACACCTAGAAATAGACATTAGAGTGATGGAAATTTGATTATTCCTCACCCCTTTTTATTCAGCACCAGTTGGGAACATTTAGCCGGTGACATTTGTGACCGGAGAGGTGACAAGTATATATAACCCCAGAGCCTCACACAGAAGGCATGGTAAGGCTGAGGGATAGCAGTGTGTATACGCTGTGACTGTGAGTAACACTGAGGATTATGACTATGGATTTGGTGTCACAATATGTGTTTATCCTCACCTTCATATGCCATCAAAGCCGTAAGTACTTTTTTCTTTCAGCTTTGTGTACACAGCAAACACACTGGTATTATCAAAATAAATAATCTTTAGGTGATTGCTGAGTTAGTCTTTCAACTTTAGCTGTATATGAGGCTTTTTTTATTGGTTCAGTGTATTAGTCAGATGGCAAAACAATTTTTAACAAGGTTACAGGTAAATAGATACATAGATACATGCACAATTTTACTCTATAAAAATGAAACTTTGCTGTAAGTCTACTCTGACCCCCAGGTCTAGAGTTTGACGACTTGACCTATACGATTCACTGCAGTTTAGAAGATAATATGGAATAAAATGCATTATTTTTACAAACACTGGGGCAGTTGTAGGCTTGTGATTAAGGTCCCCGGGTCGTCCCCGTTCCCACCAAGTACCAAGTACTACACCATGCATAGGGATGCTGTATCAACCCTATGGTCTGACCACAACTGGGATACATGTAAGTCGCTTTGGAAAAAAGTGTCTGCTAAATGACCAAATGTAATTTAAATGTGGGTACTATGGCTGGAGTGCTCTAGGGCAAGACACCTAACACCAATTGCTCCCCGGGCCTCATATACAGGGCTGCCCACCCTCACTCAGTGTGTGTTTCACTGCACAGATGGGTTAAATGTGAAGCACAGATTTCTCTGTGTGTAAACACAGAAGGCAAAATAAATTACTTCATCACTTTATTAAAACTAGTAAATTTCCAGTGCAATTACCTACATTTTTGCAATTAATCTAATAACCTATATCCATTATGCTTAATACTGAATAATAACAGCGTGCATTTAATGCGCTTTCACAGTGACAGCTGTACTACACCAACACAAAGAGCAAAGAAATCTGTTTGCAGAGAGAGCATGTTGTAGACGCCAGAGCAACTACATCTACATAGGACAAGGTGAGCAACAGCACCACCTACCAACTCTGAGCGGAACTACAATATGTTTCTCAACACTTAATCTTTTCCTCTATCTGCTATGCTCCATTACTCCAGTACAACTATTGCTTTTTATAAATATGGAAAAGGTATGATAATAATGAAATCCCTTGATTTTCCACCGTGTAACAACACATAGATATCACTGGCAGCCCAGTAAATGTGGACGTGGGCATGTGCAGAACACACTGTGGCCAATCTCGGCCCTCGTCCTTTGAGGCTGGAATGCAGGGATACGCTAGACATTCCTCCATGCTGGACTTTTTAAGAGACAGAAAGGTAAGACCCACAAGAAGTGAGCTTTTAGCAGAACGACTGATACCGATTGCAAATGCACAACATCAAAGAAAAGATTTTAAACAAGACATGAATTTACAAAATGGACATTTAAACAGTTGCACAGACTGAAAGAGAACCGCTTTAAACATAGCACATAGCTATTACATTTTCAAGTATTGCATTTTTGAACAATTATTGCAGTGAGTTTTACTGTTTTTTTTAAACTAGGATTTATTTTATTAGGAAACCAAAGTTTCCAGACATTCCTACACAGCACTCACTGTTAAAATAAAATAGAGGCTTTAAGTGGTCACGATAAATGCAAGTAATGTACTAGAATTATTTAATTTATTTTATGTTACATTAGAAGTTAATTGTAGGATGTGGTAGCTCAGTGGTTAGGGTGTTGAACTATCAATTAAAAAGGTTGTGGGTTCAAATCTCAGCTTCACTGAAGTTAACAATGTGGGTCCTTCAGCAAGACTCTTTACCCTCATTGCTCCAGGGATGCTGTATCAACCCTGTGTTCTGACCCCCAACCATCAAGTTGGGATATTTGTAAGTTGCTTTGGATAAAAGCGTCTGCTAAATAACCAAATGTAAATGTAACAGAATTTAAATGTAAAAACATGGCTGACCTATTATTAATTCAGTGCAATATGCCTGCAGATTCGCATTCCAGTGGCACCCTCTCATGAGCCTAATGACTTCGAAGGAATTGTTACATCATGTGGGGCGAGCTCGACCTGTGAACCCACTGGACTGCGAGTGGACAAATTGATGCTTCTGGATGGTTTACATGAGCTGGAGATTATTGAGGACTGTCACTGTGAGCCTAAAGTGACTCAGTGTCTGCGGGCACCCTCTCTGAGGACATACTTCTTTGAAACACCATATGAGACTGTCATCGATGTGGGCAAGTGCATAGGCACGAAAGGAGATTTGGGTAAGAAACAAGGACAGAACAAAGCGCATATTCATCTAGAATCACTTCATATAAACTACTGTAAATTAAATTTTGTTAAAAAATAATGAATTCTTTAATCTTAAAATGATCTAATCTAGACATTATGTGTATTAATGTATATTAGGAGGGTAATTGGTTCATGATGAATAAATGGAAATAATAACTATTGTTTTTCAGAGGGCTTTTCCTGTGTGCCTACCAAGTTTGACTCGGCACTTGTGGAGACTTCTAACAAAGTGGAGCTGATTCAAACTGTGGCAGGATGTGATATGAAAGAAGGCTGCTACAGAATCCCCTACGTGGAATATCATTATGAGATCACATACAATGAAATGGGCTTGAAGGAAGAAAAACTAAAGGTGGGTTCAATTACTTATTCATTCAGTCATTTATTCATTATCTTCCTCTAAATACTCTTTTAGGGTTGTGTGTGGGGGGAGTGGTTCCCCATGCCCATTCAGAGGATAACTTTTTGGGCAGATGCCCCCAGGACAGGGCGCCAATCTATTGCCGAGTACACTCACTCACACACACACACACACACACACACACACACACACACACACACACACAATATAGGGCAATTTAGAAGAATACCATTTTACCAATTTACCTTGAAGCCATATTTTTGGACTGTGGAAGGAAACCGGAGAACCCGGAGGAAACCCACACAGACACGGGGAGAACATGGAAACTCCAGCCAGATTCGCATTCGAACTGGAATCCCCAGTGCTGAGAGGAGAACATGCGAACCACTGGCTAGTCTTAAGTACCGTAAGTAAGGGGCGTGGTAGCTCAGTGGTTAGGGCGTTGGGCTATCAATCTGAAGGTTGGAGGTTCAAATCCCAGGTTCATTGAAGTTACCAGTGTGGGTCCTTGAGCAAGACCCTTAACCCTCATTGCTCCAGGGATGCTGTGATTAACCCTGTGCTCACCTTGTAAGTCGCTTTGGATAAAAGCGTCTGCTAAAATAACCAAATGTAATAACCAAATGTAACCACTAAGCTACCATACAATGAGAAGCCCCAGCTACTTATTAAACATACTTTAATTATCATGGAATAACAAAAAACAAATACTTTTTGTAAAGTATTACAAATTTGGTCTTTGTTAGTACAACTTTTAAACTTATTTAAAAATTAATTCAGGATGTTCACTCCCTGACATTGTCCGCAGACCTGGCTAGAAGTCTTACATTAGTAACCATTATCACTTAAAGAGGAAATTGGTCATTTCCCTGTGGTGTTAGCCGTGGCTCATAATTGACCTCCATTTGCCAGACACAAAGGCAAGTATAATGACCCACTTCCCCCAAAACCCAATACACATCTAACTTTTTGTCACATTAGTTCTTTGTGATTTAAAGCTGGTTCCTGCTTTTTTTTTAATTAATTTGCATAATTATTTTTGTTTGGCTTCAGCGTCACACTGATCCAGAAAGTAAACAGCTTCGAAGCATATTTACTCTAATTTCACTGCTGGGTCAGTGGAGTCATTGCTGCTTTCGAGCTATGGACATCAACTTATTGGATTTAATTAGGAGATTTACCATATGCCGTGCTGCTTCATAATTAACAATACAGCACCCTGACTTACTGGGCACTGAGTTTAAATAACAAATCAGAGTTGCAATTTTTACACGGCAAAATTTTAGCCCTCTGTGACCATCTGCTCCAGCTCTCAGAAGTGTGAGGAGGATCACAAATGGCCACAGCAGGTGCCGAATCCAAGTGTTTATCATGCAAAGAGCACAGCCTCCCCCTGCTTTGGAGTGCACTGGTGAATATTAGCGACTTGCGGTGAGCTAATTGCTTTGCTCTCTTGTGTTGCAAATTGTCTTGCAGGAAATAGATGTGGGAAGATGTTTGGGAAGCTGTGCCTCAGGAAACCGCTGTCTTCTCAGGTATGCTTAAAAACAGCTGATATAACATAGTTAAGCAATGAACACTGTCACCACAAAGTACCCACCACTTCCTTCCTTTTCTAAACTTAGACAGGCACTCATTTAGATTTTCCTTCCTCAAGCTAAAACAGTAATAGTTCTTAGATGTAAAAAGATAAAGATAAATAAGATAAGATAAACCTTTATTGGTTTCACAATGGGGTTGTTAAAAAGAATCTAATATATGTATTAAGAGAAGAACTTGAAAAAGGATAAACAAGATAGAAATAGAAATCATTATATGCAAAATTAAATAAATAATGCTGTACATAAATAAAATAATGTACTAATTATATTATGAAATGAAGAAAAGTCACAGTCCCATTGATCACCATTCGGGGTGTTGCTTTTGTATTGAATTATATGGTAGTTCTGCTGATGCACTTATATACTTTAGTGAAAAAGTTCAAAGGCCCATGATTTATTGTAGGTATTGCTAAATTCTAAGTGAAGATTTTGCCACCTTCTCTACAGTGATAAACTCACTCTCATATTATTAATTGGTCCCCTAGCAGCAATAACAGCTTTCTCTCTTCTGGGTATGCTTTCTACAAGGGTTTGGAGTGTGTGTGTGTGTGGAAATCTTTGCCTATTTATTTAGTCTATCTATATTTAGTATGCCCAGCGATGGATTGGCGCCCTGTCCTGGGTCTATCTGCCCAGCGCCCGAGATGTTCTCCCCTGGATGGGCATGGGGAACCCCACCGCGACCCTAATAGAGGATAAGCGGAAGATAATGAATGAATGAATATATTTAGTATATTTAGTATATTTAGTCTATCTATCTATCTATCTATCTATCTATCTATCTATCTATCTATCTATCTATCTATCTATCTATCTTCCTACATACCTATCTATCTGTCTTGTCTGTCTGTCTGTCTGTCCGTGTACCCACCCACCCACCTACCTACCTACCCACCTACCTACCTACCTACCTACCTACCTACCTATCTATCTATCTATCTATCTATCTATCTATCTATCTATCTATCTATCTATCTATCTATCTATCTATCTATCTATCTATCTAACACACTGTTTCCACAAGCAAAAAGCATACAAATATTCAAAATGCTGATATGACTAGGTGCTTCATTTTATACACATGCGGCAAAAAGACTAAACGAGACAATTACATGTTATGATTAGGAAATCATGTTTAGGATATACCCCCAATCATTTGTTCTCTAAAAATCATGTTTAGGATATACCCCCAATCATTTGTTCTCTAAATAATATATCATTTACCAAATACATTATGTTCAGGTACATACTCTCAGGACACATATAAGCTTTGCTCAAGTTTAACTTAAAATTGCAAAGTTGATTAAAGCGTGATATTAAAATGTCCGAAATATATATATTAAATGAATAATTTTAATGTGTTATTGATGCGATCACTTATTTAAATGAAAATATAAAACCTATTAATTAAAATCTTCTCCAACCCTCTTGTGCAGGAGTGGATCAGATTCAGCGGAGTGTCTTTTGTGGGCAGAAGGTCAGGGGAGTGCATGTGTTCCACAAGGCTATGAAAGCCACACGTTTCTTAACCAGCATGGCCAAACACGAACTGTGCTAGCTATAACTTCCTGCCTCTGCCAGTCTTAACTTCATTTTTTTTACAAACCTGCATCCATGCCTAACACAGCCACAAGGTCTACTACAATCATTTTAAGGAAAACTCTGTAAAAGCACAGGTTATACTTCCATAATGTCTACTGTTATATGCTGCTATAAAATATGGTTTTTAGATAGCAGATATTAAAGCATAATTAAAATGTCTGGACCATGTAATATATGTAAATATGTAAATCTAATTTGTAAATAAACATGAAGCCTTTAAATAAAGTTATGAACATGTGGGTTTGGTTTGTCTTTGTGCTAAACTAAAGAAATTCACTGAAATATGGTGTAGTTTTGTTTTCAAAATACATTTTTGAAAAAAAAAGTTTGGAATGTTTTGGGAAATTCAATGAAAAGCAGTTTTTTCTACGGTGGATTTTTAACCCTTTAAAATCTTCATAAACCCTTTAAAATCTATTTCTGCATTAATTATCATAAGATAACTAAATAAAATTGTATTAGTATAGTATAAAATAGTATACTTTATTGATCCCAAAGGGAAATTTGGGGCAACCAGCAGCTGTATGATACTATTAACAAATTAAACAAATTTCACAACAACTTCAAAATAGAAAAAAGACTAAATATACTATGTAAGATTAAAATAAAGATGAAACAACACTATAGAGTAAAAATATTGAGAGTATAAAAAACAAAAAGGATATAAGCAAAAACTCATTGTATAAAGTGAGGTCAGCAGTGCAAATTGCACAATTATATATAATTATAATTATAAATTATATATATAATTATAAATTATATATATATATATATATATAGAGGGGCTGCACGGTGGCTGAGTGGTTAGCACGTTCGCCTCTTAGCACTAGGGATTCGGTTCGAATCCCCATCTGGGTGGAGTTTCCTTATTCTCCCTGTGTCCGCGTGGGTTTCCTCCGGGTTCTCCGGTTTCCTCCCACAGTCCAAAAACATGGATCAAATCAACTGAGTTCTCCAAATTGCCACATGTAGAGTGTGTTTGTGTGTGTGACTGTGTGCCCAGTGATAGATTGGTGCCCTGTCCTGGGTGTATATATATATATATATATGGGTATCAAATTACAAATACATTACTGAAGAGGTATACAAGTATATGACTTACATAAAAGTAGTACATAAAGTATATAATATAATACATAAGATGCAGTCTAATTATATGAAAACAACTCTTTCTCAGGTGTCCTTCGGAAGCTTTTAAGTTTGTGACATGATATTTTATTAATGTGTGGCAGAAATGAGAAATTGAGTGATAATATTCAGTTCTTTAATTTAAATAGGGTGCCTACTTTTACCTGATTGTCATCACAGTGATGGAAAACTTTTGACTCTAATTTCACCCTCAAATTATTTAAAAATCCTAAAGATTTCCACACTTTCTCCACTTACAGAAATCTAATACCAGATCATTTCCCTTAATAAATAGATGCATATGGCTAGTACTGTAGGCCAAGTAGTTTGATTTAATTTTCTTAATCTATTTTAGGACTTGTTTAAAACCCTGATATGTTTTTGGGTTAAACTTATGCAGACATATAGACTATTCTAAAGAAGTTCCAAACTTTTACACACTACTGTATGTTTGTGAAGTCATGCTAATGTAACTCATGCAGAATAAGACCTGGCATTGTCCTGCTTAAATAGACGTGGAGTTCCTGGGAAAGGCATTAATGGTACATTTAAATTTATGCAGATCACCCATTAGAGAAATGTAATTGTCATTGAAAACACCAAAAAACTTTTGTTTTTCCTTTTTTCTGTTCATTAGTGGTTCGTGTAAATTAACTTATTACAGATTTAATTTTAAATTTGTTGCAGTTTGTCTTTGTATTTTATAAAAAAGTATCTGGTTTTATTTAGATTTTGTGCTAATAAGTATGGCATGTGTGTTGACACATTATTCATGTCAACTAACAATTAACATAATTTTAATACTCTACAACAATAATCTATGTACAGATTTAGAATAATTAAACTAATTGTTTTTAATGTAATTAATGAAAATGCATAGTCCATATTATAAAGAGTGAGCAAATTATCCTCACTCTGGCTATAGAATTTATTTGTATTAAAAAACAAGACAGTGCAACCAACAGAAGTTTTAATATAATCAGATATCATTTATGTGTTTATGGACTGGTATAACCTCACATAAATATTTTTTGCAACATCTTCGTGTTTAACATTGTTTTTAAACCTACAACCTTAAAAATACACTAAAAATGTATTAGATGGTGGAAGAGAAAATTTTGTGTTTTAAATTAACTTTACTTAGTATTTATTGTAATAGCCTGAATGTAATTTAACAATAAACAGTACAAAACAGAAAATAAAAATAAAAATGAATATATTTTAGCAGATGTTATTAGAAATCTGAGTTTTGTAATAGAGATTACAGCTTTTCATGTTGCCGCTCAACAGTCCGGCTTACACGTGCGCCCCCAATAAAACCATTACGTCATTACAAGTGTGTGCGACTTACAATAACATGGTGAGAAAAAACACTGCCAGATCCGAACGATTGCTTATATACGCAAGTTACACACTTTGTTTTAGCTTTGAAGTCAGAAAAATATGTATATACACTTTTAGGTCTATATAAGATCGGGTGTTATTACTTTGAAGTTATTAATCATGTAGATCTAATATTGGGACAACAAAAATAAGTGTGTACATTAGCAATAAAATATTACTACTGTATTATACCCATTACTATTATTATTATTATTATTATTATTATTATTATTATTAGTAGTAGTAGTAGTAGTAGTAGTAGAAGAAGTAGTATTATCATCATTTTTATTCATATAGAAACTAAATAAACGCTAAAAATTGAAATCTAGCCCAACATACACATTTCCTGTGTTATTTCCCAAAAGAAACTATACAGACTAATTAATTAATTAATGCACTTTGCAAAGAATATAGATAATTATAAACAATAACATTACTACAAAACAGTCCAAATTAAATACATGGACGTTGGGGGGGGGCACTTCTATTTTTCTTAGGCGTTTTAACAAACAAAAGACGTGTCTTGATTGTAAAATGCTCCCAAAATCCTCTAAGCTCTCTAGCATGTTTTCATTAACAGTCTCTGATGCCGCTCCATTCAAATCGAGGGATTTGCGCCTGTTTGCATTAATGCTAATTAACGAGGTGATTAACATACGGTGCTTATGAGACTCGAGCTCGATTGTTCTTTAAAATATGTCCCTTAACCAGAGTGATCTGTGTTTGAGCAGGTGTCTCCAACATATTCAGTTTTGTTTGTCGAGGTAATTGTTGTTCCTGTATCGAATCGTCCTCGTTTGTCTAAATTAATGGATCCATCTTTAAAGCCGTTAGCCGCCCGCGGTGAGCAAACTCCCTCACTGAGGCCCTCACGCTGCTTGTGACGTCATAATGCGTCAGGCGGATGGAATAGCCAACATTATAAGGCGGCGTAGTTTCACAAAGTATTGCTTACCTGACAAAACACTGTGCAATAAACTTTCTATTTATTAAACCACTTAAACTGACAAAACACTGTGCAATAAACTTTCTATTTATTAAACCACTTAAACTGACAAAACACTGTGCAATAAACTTTCTATTTATTAAACCACTTAAACTGACAAAACACTGTGCAATAAACTTTCTATTTATTAAACCACTTAAATTGACAAAACACTGTGCAATAAACTTTCTATCGTTATATGTGCAATCCATTTTTTTTGCTAGAAAATATGTTGTTTTTCTGCTATTACGACTTCATTTAATTTCTAATCATCCCGGTTCGAATCCCGATCTGGGTGGAGTTTCCATGTTCTCCCCCTGTCCGTGTGGGTTTCCTCCAGGTTCTCCGTTTCCTTCCACAGTCCAAAAACATGGATGAAGTCAATTGAGTTTTCCAAATTGCCCCATGTAGAGTGTGTGTGTGTGTGTGTGTGTGTGTGTGTGATTGTGTGCGCCCTGTCCTGGGTGTATCTGCCCAGCGCCCGAAACGTTCTCCCCTGGATGGGCATGGGGAACCCCACCGCGGCCCCAATAGAGGATAAAGTGGGAGATAATGAATGAATGAAAATGAACGTGCAATACTTTATTGCTGTGCAGTTCTGTTTTTCATATTGCCACCCCAGTATTATATGCCATGTACATAATTGAGTAGTTTTTTATTCCATCCATGATTATAATCTAGTAGGGTGGGGGGGGGTCCCCATGTACATCCAGGGGAGAACGTTCCGGGCGCTGGGCAGATACACCCAGGACAGGGTGCCAATCTATCGCTGGGCGCACACTCACTCACACAGACACACACAAACACTCTGTATGGGGCAATTTGGAGAATTCAATTGAACTTGATCCATGTTTTTGGACTGTGGGAGGAAACCGGAGAACCCGGACCAAACCCATGCGGACACAGGGAGAACATGGAAAGGCAACCCAGATTGGAATTCGAACCGGGAATCCCATTAAAACACCAAAGACACACACTCACTCACACAGATGCACTCTATATGGGGCAATTTGGAGAATTCAGTTGACCTTGATCCATGTTTTTAGACTGTGGGTGGAAGCCGGAGAACTCGGACACGGAGAGAACATGAATTCGAGATAAGTTTTTATTTAAATTTGTATATACTGAGCTCTATTTTTTTTTATCACATTTACATCTTGTAATAGATGCATTAGATCTTTCTATAACTTTCCCCAATTACTGTTACTTCTGAGAAATGCGGAGAAATGTGAATTTCCCACAAATAAAGGCTTATCTTATCTCATCTCGATGTAACGTTAATTATAATATGTATATAAGTGTATATTTGTTTTATTGGATTGATTTTGGAACTGGAACGCAGGCTGGTGTGTTGTGGCTTAATCACCCGCTCAGGTTCACACCTTGTTAACACCACCATTAAGCTGCACCGATTATTGACTGACATTTGCGACCGAATAGCACCTCTTTATCACTGTTTACCGATGACCTGAACGATGCCGAGTCTTTTCATATAAAATGCAGTGGATCTGAGGTGTGCAGTCAGTTGCAGCTGCAGTGATAACGACCGACTCTCCTTCATCATGCGCTCAGCGGTCGCCCTCATCCTCGCCTCCATCATTAGCTTCGGCGCTTGCAGGCCTGCTCTCGACATCTCCAACAACCGCTTTCCCATCGAGAACGAGTCGGAGGAAGTTCGCCTGGCGGCCATTAAACGTCTTTTGGAAGTTTTCGGGATGGAAGACCCTCCTGTGTCGTTGGTTCGAAGCCACAAACAGCCGCCGCAGTACATGCTCGATCTGTACAACACGGTGGCCGACGTGGACGGCGTGACCAAAGACCCGAGTCTGCTGGAGGGAAACACTGTCCGCAGCTTCTTCGACAGATGTGAGTTAAGCTAAGTTTAAGTTAAGTTTAAGTTAAGCTAAGTTTATGTTAATTTAAGCAAAGTTTATGTTAAGTTTCACATTTCTCATCACAGAAGTGACAGTAACCATAAAAAAGCCTTTTTATTTGTTAATTTACTAATAAGGAAATCTAATTTATTCTAATTTTTACAAGATTTTTGTAAAATATTTTAATAAGAAAATAATTCATTTGTCCCACAATGTGGGAAATTCATGTACGTTTTAACAACCTTTGTTTGTGGTGACTACTATCTACATTTACGTGTTTTTTTTATCTTTTTATTTTTTACTTATTATTTTTTTTTTACAAGATTTACAAGATTTCAATAAGATAATCCTTTTATTTGTCCCACAATGTGGGAAATTCACATTTCTCAGCAGCAGAAGTGACAGTAACCTTAAAAAGCCTGTTTATTTGTTACTTTCCTGATTATAATCCTAGTTAATAAATATGTACTTTTTAACGACCTTTGTTTGCAAATTACAATATTTTTGTGAAATATGTTAATAATATAATCCTTTATTTGTCTCACAATATGGGAAATTCACATTTCTCAGCAGCAGAAGTGACAGTAACCTTAAAAAGCCTGTTTATTTGTTACTTTTCTAATAATAATCCTGGTTAATATATGTACTTTTTAACGACTTTTGTTTGTGGTGACTACTATCTAAAAAAAAATTACAATATTTTTGTAAAAATTTTAATAAGATAATCCTTTATTTGTCCCATAATGTGGAAAACTCACATTTCTCAGAAGTGAACCTTTGTTTGTGGTGACTACTATCTAAATTTGTTTTTTATCTCCATTTACTATTTTTTTTACAAGATTTGTTTTACAAGATTTACAAGATTACGATAAGATAATCCTTTATTTGTCCCACAAAGTGAGAAATTCACATTTCTCTGCTGCAGAAGTGACAGTAAAAGTTATAGATACATCTAATGTATCTATTCCAAGAAGTACTTTAAAAAGAAAAAATAATAATAATAATAGAGCTCAGTATATACAAAATAAACTAGGATAAAAAAAAACTACTTAATTATGTACATGGCATACAATAGAGGAGGAGACAATATGGACAATATTTTGTTTGTTTTACAGTAAACAGTGATCAAGTCGAGTATCTGTTCAACTTGTCTACTGTGGCCAGAAGTGAAAAAGTGCTCACCGCTGAGCTTCATCTCTTTAAACTCAGACCTCAAACAACTCTGACTTTCAGCAGACATCACTTCTGTCAGGTAAGACTTCACAACAGTGTAAAATATCCTTTAAATTAGCCCTAAAATGCACAGATTTTAATGCAGACCATTAAAGGCATTTTTAAACAGTGTTAAAACATATACAACTCCAGTCAGAAGTTTGGACACACCACCTTCATGCTCAGTTGTTTATTCCCTCCACTTACCATATAGATGGACTTTGTAGTTTTACAATTACAGGCTGTAGTCCATCTGTGTTCTTTGTTTTTGTTAGTCCCCTGCTGGTTCTCTGTTCTCTATTGGTCAGGAGCATCACAGAACAGGCATCATTTGGGTGGTGGATTGTTTATTGTCAGTTCTGCAGTGACACTGATATGGTGAGGGGGTTTTAGTGCAGCAGTGCTGCTGTAATTGGGTCATTTAGCAGATGCTTTTATCTAAAGCGACTTACAAGGTGAGCACAGGGTTAATCACAACATCACTGGAGCAATGAGGGTTAAGGGTCTTGCTCAAGGACCCACACTGGTAACTTCAGTGGACCTGGGATTTGAACCCCCAACCTTCAGATTGATAGCCCAACACCCTAACCACTGAGCTAACCCGCTTTCATTTAAAAACTTCAGTGACACTGCTGGGATAGGAATCATCCACCATCCAAATAATCTCTGCTCTGTGGTGCTACTAATGGGTTCCTGACCATTAGAACAGAGTAAAGGGGATGTACACAGTATGTACTGTAATCCACAAACAGACGAACTACAGTCTAAAATTGACTACAAAGTCCAAAAAAAAAAAAAAAAAAATTGGATTCTGTGTCTAAACTTTTGACTGATACTGTACACTAAGTGTAAATTGTTTAATGATGTTTATTCCTAATCCATATATATTACAATAATTACCAAGAGAGCCAAACCTAATAAAAAGTAAAGCATGTCAAAGCAAAAAGTTTTTATTTTCATTTCTAGGTTAGTGTCTATCAGCTTCTTGACACAACCAAAATGAATGTCTCACATGGAAAAAAGCTTGTATCATCTCGACTAATTCCAATTCATTCCAATGGCTGGGAAGTTTTCACTATCACTAAAGCTGTAAGTTACTTATCACATTAGATGAATGTTTGACTTGAAATTTCTACAGATTGTCTTTAATTTTTAAATGGCATTATATAACCATAATTTCCACATACCTCTGCAGGTTCGCACTTGGCTTTCAGATGAGCGCTCGAACCTGGGTTTGTTGGTAACCGTGCGAACATTGGCAGGCTTTCATATGGACTTGAGGACCGTACGCTTTGCTTCAGGACGGAATCACCATCACAGCAAACAGCCCATGCTAGTTCTTTTTACTGATGATGGCAGACGTACAAACTCCATTGAAACACCTATCAAAGGTATAGAATAAACACAATGACTGTTGCTCTTGTTATTTCAGTGCCAGAGCAAGGTAATTTGAGTTTATTATATATATATATATATATATATATATATATATATATATATATATATATATATATATATATATACATTTTTATTTTTATTTATTATATTATATATTAAAATATTATACATTTTATTATATCTTTGTGCCTTACATATTTTTTTCTCTTTTCCAGGTTCTGATGATTCCTTAGCTTCCCCTAGACTTCCTCTTCCTAGCTTGACTCTCCCAACAGCCAGACATCGTGGGGCTCGATCCCTTGATTATGAGGATGAACGGGAAAAGATACCATGCCAGCGTTTGCCTCTCTATGTAGACTTTGAAGAGATTGGCTGGTCGGGGTGGATTGTGTCCCCTCGGGGATACAATGCGTACCACTGCAAGGGATCCTGTCCATTTCCTTTGGGTCAAAACATGAGGCCCACAAACCATGCTACAGTGCAGTCCATCATTAATGCACTCAAGCTTACCAAAGGCATAGAGATGCCATGCTGTGTCCCAGACAAACTGTTTTCTATCAACCTTTTGTACTTTGATGATGATGAAAATGTAGTACTGAAGCAGTATGACGACATGGTGGCAGGAAGCTGTGGCTGCCACTAAGATCCGTACTCTATCTAATGAATTGCAAATCCAAACGCAGGTAGTGATTTTAAATCTGGTTGTGAGAGCACTGTTAAATGGTCTATGGTTTTTCTAAAAACAATCTCTGAGCTGATACCCAACAGAAAGACAATGGCGGAGGTAAATGGTCCATGTGAAAGCGTTGTAAAATATGTAAATAGATATAAATACTAATATATAGAGAAGTCTGAGTGGATGAAAGATGTAAATTTGTATATTGTATGTTGTCAACTATTGTAACATCTAAATAAAATATCAAACAAAAAAATTAAGTAATTGATTAAAATATACACTAACATTTGAAAAGATGGAATTGAGGATTAAAGGTACGCATTAAGCTAAATTAAATCTTAACTATAACAACTATAACAGTATCATCTCATGTCCAGAGCTACAGAGCAGAGACGCTTAGAAAAAAACAACATAATTAATTTAGGGAAATGAATACAAATCCATATCTTATATATCATAGATCACGGCAAGGTGGCTTAGTGGTTAGCATGTTCGCCTCTCAGCGCTAGGGATTCCCGGTTCGAATCCCCATCTGGGTGGAGTTTCCATGTTCTCCCCGTGTCCGCGTGGGTTTCCTCCAGTTTCCTCCCACAGTCTAAAACCATGGATCAAGTCAACTGAGTTCTCCAAATTGCCCAATATAGAGTGTCTGTTTGTGTGAGTGTGTGCCCAGCGATGGATTGGTGCCCTGTCCTGGGTGTATCTGCCCAGCGCCCGAAACATTCTCCCCTGGATGGGCATGGGGAACCCCCCCGCGACCCTACTATAGGATAAAGCGGATGATAACGAATGAATCAATATATCATAAATCTATGGTTAACCCCTCACCCCTTCTATTTTCCTTGCTCTAGATGTTCATGAGTAATGTAAATCTGTACCTTTAAATTTGTTTCTATTCTTGATTGTATAATTCCACATTATACACAGAAAATTGCAATTATAATAATTTGAATCAATTATGAATACAGCTCTGGGATATTCTGTTCTTTTACACGGATTTAAGAAAATGAATGACATATACAGCATACATACAGTACATACTGTACATTTGCTTATTTATTATTACATTCTTTGTAAATTATTAGAAACCTATTCTGTGCATAAGGTGCAGTTAAGAATACTAATTTATTATATATTTGTTCTATTATATATCTGTTCTTTCCACATAGTGCACATCAGCATACACTTACCCTAAAATGACACCCTAGATTTAAACATTAGCTGAATTTTATATTGTATATTTAGGAGATAATTAACAGTAGAGCACATACTTAAAAAGTAAATACATAAATCCAAAATACATATATTGCATGCTGAATTTCTTTGTGCTTTATAATAACCATTTTTTAGGACTTTGTTTCTAGAAAATGACCCTGTTATTATCAGGTTATAATTTTGGAATTATTTTTTTCCCTTTTGGCTGTTTCCAGTAGGGGGCGCCACATCGGATCATTATTCTTCATTTGTCCCTATCCCGACTATCCTGTCACTCCAACCAATTGTATATCCTACCTCACATTCGTAAACCTCCTGCCTGGTGATTCATTCCTAAGCATCCATCTGCCAATATAAAGCATAAAATAATTATCCTCTGCATATGTCCCAACTTTCTTCAGCTTACCTCTATAACTTCTCTAAAACATCCTAACTGTACCCATTCCCTGATAAATTTGTTCATAATCTGGTATATGTTTTGTCATTCTTAATAAGAAATGCAGCATACACTAATTTCAGCTCCATTTTCTGCCTTTTATTCAGAGCCACCATCACTAAATTGTTCAAAACTGCAGGCGTCACTACTGTCCTGTATACCTGTATATACAGTTCACTCTCTGATGGACGTCTATCACACCATCCTCTATCTCATTCATGTGCATCATTCATAGCTCTCATCCAGCGGCTGCCTAATCTCACAATCAATTACAATTATATCCACAAACATGGTGCTTGATCCAGAAATTGCATGAAATATAAACAAAATGTAATCTAACTTATAAAAATCGATTTATAGCGGTGCACTTTATTACATATAAGCAAACCTACAGAGTTAAAACATTGTGCTTACTCTTATTATTATTAATTATAACATCATGGATTGTAAAAAGTATATGTCCAGAAGATCTCAAAATTATCTCACATTAAAATTAACACTATACAGATTTTAATATTTTGTAGTATTTAACATTTTTTGCTCCTTAATATTTACACCACCCATAAGTCCCGTACCTAAAGGAGAACTGCTGTAGGAGTTTATTTTCAAGAGTTTTGCATTAGTGCTGACATAATACAGGTTTCATGATGCCTCATATTAACTTATACGCTCTTCAATTTAACAATACAGTTACGTTGTAGGTGCTCTTTTTGGTCCTGGGTCAGCTTACTGATCTAAAGATCTAAACTGATCTAATAAGTTGTTCCTTTGCTTCTCCTTGTGAGATTCCTTATGTACATGGTCGTCTTATAGTTCCTTGTACCTGAAAAGGAGGGGAAGATAATCAAAATGAAAATATCTGGTTACATCAACATTGTGGACAAACATTTCAGGACATTATCTATCTATTATCCCCTACTAGGGTCACGGTTGGGTTCCCCATGCCCATCCAGGGGAGAACGTTTTGGGTGCTGGGCAGATACACCCAGGACAGAGCGCCAATCTATTAATATTTAATGATTTTTTAGTGTTGGATGTTTGCCATTGTTGTGCCACTTTGAGATTTTACATAATGAAAAGTTCATTACAAATAAAATATATTATTATTATCTATCGCTGGGCACATTCACTTACACAGACACACACAGACAGACACCACACAATATATGGGGCAATTTGGAGAAATCAATTGATCCATGTTTTTGGACTGTGGGAGGAAACCGGAGAACCTGGAGGAAACCCACGTGGGCACGGGGAGAACATGGAAACTCCACCCAGATTGGGAATCGAACCGGGAATCCCTAGGAATCTCTGAAAGGTGAACGTGCTAACCACCGTTGCCGCCTTTCAGGAAATTATTTTTTTAGTAAAGATTTAGTATCGGGTGGCACGGTGGCTTAGTGGTTAGCACGTCCGCCTCTCAGCACGAGGGATTCCCGGTTCGAATCCCAATCTGGGTAGAGTTTCCATGTTCTCCCTGTGTCCGCGTGGGTTTCCTCCGGGTTCTCCGGTTTCCACCCACAGTCCAAAAACATGGATCAAGGTCAATTGAGTTCTCCAAATTGCCCCATATAGAGTGCGTTTGTGTAAGTGAGTGTGTGCCCAGTGATAGATTGGCGCCCTGTCCTGGGTGTATCTGCCCAGCACCCGAAACGTTCTTGTGCCTGGATGGGCATGGGGAAACCCCACCACGACCCTAGTAGAGGATAAAGCGGAAGATAATGGATGGATTTAGTATCGAGTTAGGATCAGGTAACTACAGCTTACAAAAACTTGTATTGTATAAACTTGTAATTTAGTTCAAATATTGTTGTTATTACAATGTGCTACATAGATTTTTGTTTGTTGTTGTCAGTTGCTCATCAACATTCATCATTAGCTTAATTTAACCAGTGGTGTTTTTGTTATTAACTTCTTGGAGTAAGCATGACTATTTAATTTCATACAACAGCTCCACTCCCACATTAAAATATGAGGAAAAAAACATGAGAGCAGCCAAAGTATTTTTAGGAGTGTGTTAAAGGTATCGTCATGACTATTGCAGCTGTTTAGATCTTTCAAAGATACAGACAAATCTTTTCATCATTGGAGTTATTTGACCCATTTGACATTTTACTGTGTCGTTAAAAAACATTGTTCTTTTGATTAAATCTTGACTGTCACATCTTAATTATCTGTTTCTGTGCATAGAGTAAGGTGTGTCTCTTTTATGTGTAGGGGTGAAAAATGTTGGTTATGTTACAGTTACCCTGGTGTTGTTTTTAACTAATATATATATATATATATATATAGTCATTATGAAATGGAAAGGTATGGGGGTAATTAGTCTCACTGTAAGTCAAATTCATCTGTTGATCCCAGCTGTGTCCTCAACTGTTCTTCCAAAGCTGTGATACGAAGTCCAATGTACCCCGACGAAAGAAACAAAAGCAGTGCTCTGAACAAACATATGTAAAGGTTTTTAAGCAAGCTTGAAAAAATGTCACCTATACCAGGTACAAATTTTTTAATAAAAAAAAATAGCTTTATCCTGAGGGGCGGGTTAGCTCAGTGGTTAGGGTATTGGGCTATCAATCTGAATGTTGGGGGTTCAAATCCCAGGTCCACTGAAGTTACCAATGTGGGTCCTTGAGCAAGACCCTTAACCCTCATTGCTCCAGGGATGTTGTGATTGACCCTGTGCTCGCCTTGTAAGTCGCTTTGGATAAAAGCGTCTGCTAAATGACCCAATTTGATTTAATGTTTATTTAATCCTATTCAGCTTTATCCTATATTAGGGTCGTAGGGGGGGGGGGGGGGTTCCCCATGCCCATCCAGGGGAGAACATTTCGGGCGCTGTGCAGATACACCCAGGACAGGGCTCCAATCCATCGCTGGGCACACACTCACTCACACAGACACCGCCACATATAGGAAAATTTGGAGAACTCAATTGACTTGATCCATGTTTTTGGACTGTGGGAGGAAACCGGAAAACCCGGTGGAAACCCACGTGGACATGGGGAGAACATGGAAACTCCACCCAGATGGGGATTCGAACCAGGAATCCCTAGCGCTGAGAGGCGAACGTGCTAACCACCGTGCCACCTTCATATAATATAATATTCATTCATTATCTCCCACTTTATCCTATATTAGGGTCGCGGTGGGGTTCCCCATGCCCATCCAGGGGAGAACATCTCGGGCGCTGGGCAGATAGACCCAGGACAGGGCGCCAATCCATCGCTGGGCACACACTCACTCACACACTCTATATGGGGCAATTTTGAGTATTCAATTGACTTGATCCATGTTTTTGGACTGTGGGAGGAAACCGGAGAACCCGGAGTAAACCCACACGGACACGGGGAGAACATGGAAACTCCACCCAAATGGGGATTCGAACCGGGAATCCCTAGCGCTGAGAGGCGAACGTGCTAACCACTAAGCGACCGTGCCGCCCATAATATAATATAATATATAATAATAAAATGTATACTTCAGTCAAATAAACTCACAGTAGCATATGATTTCAGATTTCACATCACATTCCAATTGGAAAAAAAAATCATAAAATATGATATCACTTTACAAAAATTACATTAGACCTTTGAAGTAAAATACACACAGGACAGGGTGCCAATCTATCACTTGGCACAGACAGACAGACAGACATAACAGCAACAAAACTATTACAGATCAGTGGATATTATTGTTGATTATGTATAAACTTACATTATGAGGTAGATATAGAGGACTTTGTTGATGCTGGTTGTGCTTGTAAGGGAGAGGTGAGATTTAATCTTATTAGTTACCATGGTGATCCAGGACACAGCTAATCATAAAACAAAAAATACAAATACTTTATTATTAATACAAATGAATATTCTGTACTTTGTATGTTAGTAGTTGATTATTTAAGTAAATTAATTTTAATTGTTTATTAAACACATATGTTATAAGGCTTTATGTCACTGGTCTCTATAATAAGTTAATGAACATTTAAAATATATAATTTATAATGCATTATGCCACTTTGTATGATAAACCTTTATGGCATGTTCTTATAACACTTTAAGAGTGTGGTTAAGTACATCTATGGACATTATCAAAGGATAATGTCAAGTATCATAAAGCATTTTAAATACTTTATAAATGTGTTAGTGTGTGTGTGTGTGTTGTTTACCTGTCTCATCCTGTGACGTGTACATTTCTCTGTTGGTGTGAAACCATTGTGTAGGGTTGCTTCTTTCCTGAACTTAAACAACAAGTTATTGATATCTTGATATATCTTAATTAAACCAAGTAATTAAAAATATTTTGTGCATGTTCATTTGACATACTGTGGGGGGTGTTGGAAACTGATGACAAAAGAGAAACATTGCTGCTTGTATATTTTTCCATTTCTGATACAGAGACTCTCGGGTTTTCCACTCCATCTTCCTGACTTGAGTGACTCGAAACCTAAACAGAGAATATAATTTCCTCATTGCATCATGGACTTTAAATTCTTTTAATTAATCTTTTAAACTTAGGTGCATTTTCCAAAATGTAAATTGTGTTTAAATAAGTTTGAGGTTTGTTTAGATCTGAATAAATGCAATTTACTTTATTACATACTTACAAGTCCATTAAAGATATACTATTCAAATATATGCTAAAATATAAAAATAGTTTTAAGGGAAAAAAAGACCTCAGAAAATGGAGCCATGGAGCCTTGTGAGATTAATTATACTTTGTGTGAACTTATAGCAGAGTCACAGTTTTAATTTTTCATTTTTTAAAATTTATTTATTAACAATGCAGGTTTATGATCATTGTATTCTTACTGTATCAACTTCTGGTTCAGCAAAGCAGACTAAAGGGCTGCCTTTTGAGCTTACAACCTAAAGAAAGATCCAGAAAAATGATACAAAAATATATTTACACATTAACTATAGAAACTCTATAATATTCTGTTGATGTAATGTTTCACTTATTTTGGGACATTAAATCAATAGGCTGGATAAAGATAGACACTGTAAATGCTACTTACAACCAAATGACATTCAAATGTATGTAACAGGTCATGTTAGAAACCTTAATTGTGATATGTAAGACAGGATCTAAAAATCAATTTTATCTTAAAAATAAAGTTGTCCATAAATAAATGCCTGTAATTATAACAATTATTTAGTGTGTAAGTTTCCAATAATCTCAGAAATTAGTGATACTTACCTTTAAGTGTGGACATACTGACTGCAGTAATTTAAAACATGCATCTCGATTCCGCAATGACCCAAAAACATACTGAAAACCACACAAAATAAATAATTCTAATTAAACTGATTAGACATTGTCCCTGACAAACTACTTTTAAAATTAATTTTACAATATTACAATGGATATTCAATTAAAATACATTTTATTTAGCATTCTTTAAAATTATTTATTATTCCCAGCTTTAAAGAAAAAAATACCCCCAAAAAAGAAAATCTCGTACTTTGTCACCACTCTTCGTAATGATAGAAATAGCATTGGGTAAAACCCGGGCTGTGTTCTTCTTTTTTAAAAATTGGACTGAAGAGGCGTGAATTTTAACCTGTGTGAGAAAATGAGAAAACAGAATGGGTTGTGAGCAGATAAAAGAGTTTTTTTTTTCATTTTTAGCTCTTTCACCAGTTTAAATAAATATCCTTTTGTAATAATGTTCACTGTCACTTATTAGATTAAGCAATAAAAAACAACAATATGTGAAACAAAGTAATTCATTAATTAATATTAAATAAATGAAATAAAGTAATTAATTCATATTTTTTAAATAAAAACTCAACACACTGGTTGTGTTTACATCCATTTTATACTAGGCTTAATAATTGGAATTTTAAAAGGCATATAAAGCATAAGGCATAAACTTTCAATTTTAAGGTAATGTCAGGTAAGGTTTTCATCCATCGATCTTCCACTTAATCTAATACGGTTCTGTGTGTGTGTGTGTGGGGGGGTTCCTCATGTCCAGAGGAGAAAGTTTCAGGCACTGGGCAGATACACCAGTGGCAATCTATTGCTGGGCACAAACACACACACACACACACACACTCTATATGGGACAATTTAGTGCATTCAATTTACCTTTAATCTATGTTTTTGGAATGTTGGAAGAAAACCAGAGAACCTGGGGGGAACTCACACAGAAACGAGGAAACTCCACCCAGATTGCCACCCTCAGGTAAGGTTTTCATTTAACAAAAAAAAATTCTGAGGATCATATTTGTGTAAGGGGTGGCATATTGACTTAGTTGTTAGCTCATTTACCTCTAGAGTGTGTATCTGTGTGTAAGTATGCACAGTGATAAATTGGCGCCCTGTCCTGGGTGTATCTGCCCAGCGTCCGAAATGTTCTCCTCTGGATGGGCATGGAGAATCCCCCACCGTGACGCTAGTGAAGGTTTAAGTTAAAGATAATGGATGAATAAATAAATATTTGTGTAAGTGCCTCTGCTTTGTCGAATAGTGGTTACCACTTGTGTTCTATATCATTAAAAAAAAAATTTCTCACCCTGTCCATGTAAATTTCCTCACCCAGTCAAAGAACATGAATTTAGTGTAAATCGAATGCCTTTAATTGCCCCATATAGAATGTGTGTTTCTTTGTGTGTCTGTATGTGTGTGCCTAGTAATAGATAAACCCTGTCCTGGGTTTATCTGCCCAGCACCCGAAACGTTTTACCCTGGATAAAGTTGACTGAGAATAACTTGTTCTATTCTGTTGTACTGATGAATAAATGAACAGGCCACAACCTTACCTTGGTCTCTTTTAGTAAAACCGAGGAGTGAAAACAAATATGCTGGTCTGACACATACATCTTCCCATGGTAAAGCACTTCCTTTTGGAGAGCACATGTAAATGCTGTGAGAGAAAACCACATACAGTGTCAACACCAACATGCAGTCAAGGAGAGGGTTGAAAATTAAGTCAGATCTCAAAATACTATCCATCCATCCATTATCGTCCACTTTATCCAGTACTAGGGTTGCGGGGGGTTCCCCATGCCCATCCAGGGGAAAATGTTTCGGGCACACTCACTCACACAGACACACACACACACAAATGCACTCTATATGGGGCAATTTGGAGAATATAATTGACCTTGATCCATGTTTTTGGATTGTGGGAGGAAACTGGAGAACCCGGAGGAAACCCACGCAGACAGTGGGAGAACATGTAAACTCCACCCAGATAGGGATTTCAACCAGGAATCCCTAGTGCTGAGAGGTGTTTTAAAATACTAGATTTCTAAAAAAAAATAATAATAATTCAACTCACCATTGATTAGTTTCTCAATTTCAGATATTTCTGGAAAATGTTTTTGGAATGTTTTAATGGGATTCTTGAAACTCTGTGAATAAAAAAAAGCTAATTGAATTTAATAGCAAGATGTCACACAGTGTTAATAGTATTTCCTTGACATGCTCCCTACCGAATTACATTTATGATTTCATAAGTGGAATGTCATGCCAGCATTTATTTAACTTTCGGGAAATAGCATTTAGGAATTACAAATGTGTCACATAATCAATGTGAAAACCACTGAGTGCTTTATTAGACTTACACCACGATTAATTAGGCCATCTGGGTGATCCTTCATGTCCTCTGCGGTGGCAGCGGATCTGTTGAGATTGTGTTTCGGGTTCCATGCACCATGTACAGGGGGACAGGAATAGTGTTAGTCATGGAAAATGCTGCGATTATTATGTTCAGCTATATTTGACAAAACACATGAGCTGATCAATAAACAACACACTGGATTCAAGGACTTTTATTGTCACATCACCAAGTATAGGTGTGCAGGAGAGTGAAAAGCTTAGATGCGGGAACCCACTACTGTGCAAATAGCAATATTTACAAAATCTAAAAATATATAAAGAATGGAATTAAATAAAATGAGATAGAAATTTGTTGGTAAAAATCTGTTTGCATGAATTTGCATTAGCCCCAGGTGTCAAATCATCTATGTCACAGTTATTTATTTAAAAAATATATTCATCCATCCGTTATCCATTACTAGGGTTGCAGGGGGTTCTCTAAGCCCATCCAGGGGAGAACTTTTCAGGCGCTAGGCAGATACACCCAGGACAGGGCGCCAATCCATCGCTGGGCACACACTCACACTATATGGGGCAATTTGATCCATGTTTTTGGACTGTGGGAAGAAACCGGAGAACCTGGAGGAAACCCACACAGACACGGGGAGATGGGGATTCGAACCGGGAATCCCTAGCGCTGAGAGGCGATCGTGCTAACCACTAAGCCACCATGCTGCCCCTTAAAAAATATTATTTATTTATATTAATTAACAACTGCAAGTATCCATTCATAGTTTTAACTAATGCATAAGGAAAAAACTGACGATAACAGATAAAGTGTAATAATTCAATCTGCTGTGAGTGTGCTAGCTTTGATGAGATAGTAAACATATAATACATATTTCATATTCTGGCGACACGGTGGCTTAGTAGTTAGCATGTTCTCCTAGTTAGCATGTGCTGGGGATCTAGGTTTGAATCCCAATGTCAGTGGAATTTCTATGTTCTCCTTGTGTCTGTGTGGGTTTCCTCCCGCAGTCCAAAAACATGAGTGAAGGTTCACTCACCTTCAAG
This sequence comes from Corydoras maculifer, assembly GCA_019802435.1. Taxonomy (NCBI): domain Eukaryota; kingdom Metazoa; phylum Chordata; class Actinopteri; order Siluriformes; family Callichthyidae; genus Corydoras; species Corydoras maculifer. The sequence goes on from JAFMOD010000781.1 coordinate 3,948,405, forward strand.
GTGAATTAGCTGCTCTAAATCTCCTCTATCTATATTGCACCTATATATTGTGTGTGTGTGTGTGTGTGTGTGTGTGTGTGTGAAAGTGAGTGTGTGACCAGTGATAGATTGGCGCCCTGTCCTGTGTGTATCTGCCCAGCAACAGAAATGTTCTCCTCTGGATGGCATATAAAATCCCTTTGTAAACCTAGTCCTTTATACAAGAATAAAAAAAAAAATTGGGCCATTTAGCAGACGCTTTTATCCAAAGCGACTTACAAGGTGAGCACAGGGTTAATCACAACATCCCTGGAGCAATGAGGGTTAAGGGTCTTGCTCAAGGACCCACACTGGTAACTTCAGTGGACCTGGGATTTGAAACCCCAACCTTCAGATTGATAGTCCAACACCCTAACCACTGAGCTAACCCGCCCCTAAGATTAAGCAAAAGATATTGAGATGAGATATTATATATTCCTTACGTGCATTTTAGGAAAAAAAAAGTTTCTATAATAACAAAATAAAAACCAATATTATTTAAGTATTAAATAATATACCAACCGTGTGGAGCTGGTTATTTGAAGGTTCCTGTTCTCTTTGGAATAAACTTGACCATTATTGTCCAGAGAAAATCTACAGTAAGAAATGTAAGATACGATGTGATAAGAAACTTAATACATATCACGATACTGTAATACTGTTTACTTCTACAAGCAATATTTAATAATGCTTATTTACTTATTATTGGATTACTTTGAATCCAGACGCTGAACTTTTCTGCTTCACTGCAAATGACTTTCTGAAGTTTTTTAAAAGCTGAAAAACCTGTTGTTATTGTTCATTTTCTTAGTGGAAATCATACAATCTCGTCCTCACGCTATGAAGATGTGAGGTTGTAAAAACGCTATCACTTTCAGTTTTACACAATTCACTGCATATACAACTGAAAAACATCAGGTCAAAATATTTAACCTACTTTTTGACAAACAGCAAGTTTTAAGCAATGAGGGTTAAAGGTTTTGCTTAAGGACCCACACTGGTTACTTAAGTGGACCTGGGATTTGAACCCCCAACCTTCAGATTGATAACCAGCACCCAAACTACTTGGCAGCACTGCACATTTTCTCAATTATTATAGGGCGGCTTACTAAATAAATCAATCATTTGCAAAAAAAATATCTTAATATTACTTTATGGATGTAAAAGCACTTTTTTTGTGGAAGCCTACCAACCATAAAGCATAAACCAATAAAGCCAATATTGAACAATCAAAACTGGGAATCCGATAAAGCCATGGAAGAAATTTGGAGCTTACATTGCATTTCAGTACAAAAATACTTTAGTTCATCTGTACAGCATGGAGGAGATCATTTTATAATTTATGTTCTGATTGCTGTATCTAGGTCTGGTTGGTTTGCCAAAAATCAAAATAAATGTTTGTGACACTTTAGAGAAACGTCAATAACCAAGATTACAATCATAAAATGTTCCTCTAAAAATAGTTACAGAGAGACAATATATATTTTTGTATAACAATGTCAAATGTCTGGCTCTAAAACTGAAACGATATGAGAAAACTTACAAATACCTTTATAATATGCTTTATAATACTTGTCATAAGCAGTGATATAGTTTGTTTAACATTTATATTTAATAAACGCTTTTCCTAAAAATGTCTTTATAAGTGCTCATAACTGTTATAAAAGCTTATAAGCTCTCTTAACAGGCTTAAAGTAGTTTTGTCATTAAGAGACTGCATACATAATAGTACATAATGACTTATAAAAGCTTATAAGCTCTTTTCACAGACTTTAAGTAAAGTGTAATCATCTTGTTTTAAATAATAATGTCTAAACATCCAAAGACTCAAAAGTTGAAATAGGTTTACATTAGAATGCATTATGTCACATATTACTATGATAATGAATAGCTATGTACATTAAGAAGGGCTTATGACAAATATTATAAAAGTGTTATGCATACTTCATAAATCTTTACATATGCACCTATAATGCATTATGAATACCGGATTCATAGAGAGTGTTACCATTACTATTTATTTATTATTATTTATTACCTTCTGACTTGGAATACATTTACTAAATTTACTACATTACCGGCGGCACGGTGGCTTAGTGGTTAGCACATTCGCCTCTTGGCACTAGGGATTCCCGGTTCGAATCCCAATCTGGGTGGAGTTTCCATGTTCTCCCCGTGTCTGCGTGGGTTTACTCCGGTTTCCTCCCACAGTCCAAAAACATGGAATAAATCAATTGAGTTCTCCAAATTGCCCCATATAGTGTGTGTATGCGTGCGTGTCTGTGTGAGTGTGTGCCCAGCGATGGGCATGGGGAACCCCACCGTGACCCTAATATAGGATAAAGCGGAAGATAATGAATGAATGAATGAATGAATACTACATTACCATCAGACACATTGCAGTATACTATTTAAGTTATATTTTCATTCATCATCATAAAATGACTGCACCATACTGTGGGAAACAAAATCATATTACTTATCATATCACCCCCCATAGCTGCATACATTACAAGAAGATAAAAAATAAATGTTGCTTTGGGCAACTGTTAATTTCATAAAACACATCTATTAAACATCATTACAGAACATGCTCAGTCTGATCACATCCAGTGTAAGCAGCAGGTTCTCACTTACCCCTGGCTATCCAACTATTATTATGAACATTTATGTACATTAATAAAGGATTATGACAAATATTATAAAGTGTTATAAAAGCTTTATAAAGGTTTACGTATGACCTTATAATACATTCTGAATACCGGATTCATAGAAAGTATATATACATATACAGCATGTAACAAAAGACCTCTTCAACATCTCTTATCACCACCCAGAACAATATAACAAGCATAGATTAATAATACCTGATCCTCCAACATGCTTATTCTGTCTGTCATACGCATAAATACAATGGCCAAAGGTTTACATGTTCAGAATGACACCTGGATAAACCAGGTCTTAAGGCCAGCTTAGATCAGATTTCATCTGTGATGATGGAAAAAGCTAGACGACCCATTGTACTGTGCTGTGGGTCACAGTGACCTTGTTTGCTCCACCAGCTTCACTTGAGATTAGCATGGAAACATCAAACTTCATAACATGGGGTAATTCTCTGAAATGCTCAATAAATAACCATATATATATATAAACTGACATTTGATCTTAATGATAGAAAAAATATCAAATTCAAAGCAAATTTAGCAAACGTATAATACCTCTTAAAATGTATGGGTTTTAAAGTTAGGTTTAATACAGATTTATTGGTACAGACTGCAAAATGTGTCTGTAAACAGAACCATAGTGTGCATTATGTATTTTCTAATTTGTTTGTATTAATTGAGTTTCCATGTTCTTCCCATATCTGTGTGCGTTTTCTTCCGAGTTATCAGATTTCCTCCCACAGTTCAAAAACATGGAATAAAAGTGAATTGCCTGCACTAAATTGCCCCTATGTAGTGTTTGTGTGAGCACGTGTGTGCCCAGTGATAGGTTGGCGCCATGTCCTGGATGTATCTGCCCAGCTCCTAAAACAATTTCCTCTAAATGAGCATTTCCCCCACATTAGGCTTATGAAAACACCCACCCTATGACCCCCCCCCCCACACACACACAAGGTTTAAGTGGAAGATAATGAATGGTGAGGTCACAAAAAAAAAAAATTCTATCATGTCCCCTTCATTATGGAATTGAACCTTAATATAATGGAATTGAACCTTAATATAATGAGGTAAAGAAATCAAAGCAGTTTAACACTGTCATTCCAGGGTTTGTGTGTTTATTTGTAAGCATTTACATTTTTGTTTGTTATCCTGGTTATAATACCATTGGATGGATCGACCTACAAAACTGTATTCAATACCTTATTTAATCTGAAGCAAAGACTTAATTCATAAATGATACTGTCCAAACTTTCAAAATACGGGTGCATAATGAAAAAATTATATATTTTCATTTATATGGATGTGAATATACACACACATCCATCTATTATTTTCTGCTATATCCTCCTCTAGGTTCGCGGAGGGTTTCCCTATGCCCATCCGGGGGAGAATGTTTCAGGCGCTGGGCAGATACAACCAGAACAGGGTGCTAATCTATTGTTGGACACACTATATGGGGCAATTTGGAGAAATCAATTGACCTTGATACATTTTTTTTGGACTGTGGGAGGAAACCGGATTACCGGGCATAAACACACACGGACACAGGGAGAACATGAAATCTCCACCCAGACTGGGATTCGAAGTGGGAATCCCTAGCACTGAGAAGCGAACCTGCTAACCACTAAGTCACCATGCCGCCAATATATATATATATATATGAAATCTACTTCATGCAACAAATAACAAGCTTGCCAAACACAAACTAGCACTATGTCTCAACCACGTTCAAACGTTTAAAACGTTCAACCCCGAGTGACACGAGTTGCATTAATTACAGTTCAGACACCTGTACGCACCTGCCACCTGCACACACAACATAAACAACACTAATACACCTGGGGCTTACATGTGCAGCACATCAATGATTTCAAAATAAACAAGCAAAAACTTTTGTATCGCATTCTTTTCCGCTGGGAACAAGCAAAGACAAACGAAGTCAAGACACATTTAATGATCCTCATCGTTACAGTTACAGTGCTCAGGGTTGATGAAGGATGGAAAAAGACTAACAAAACAAAGAAAGCACAAGAGTGAAGTGTTTAGACTTTTTAGAATGTCGTGGTTGTTCTTAATAAGCCCATAATGGAGTTTCAGATTTTACTTCATATTATCAGTCAGGGCATGGTGGCTTAGTGGTTAGCATGTTCTGCTCTCAGCACTATGGATTCCCGGTTCAAATCCCAATCTGGGTGGAGTTTCCATGTTCTCTCCATGTCTGCGTGGGTTTCCTTCAGGTTCTCCGGTTTCCTCCCACAGTCCAAAAACATGGATCAAGGTCAATTGAATTCTCCAAATTGCCCCATATAGAGTGTGTTTGTGTGAGTAAGTGTGTGCCCAGCGATAGGCGCCCTGTCCTGGGTGTATTTGCCCAGTGCCCGAAAGGTTCTCCCCCCTGGATGGGCATGGGGAACCCCCCCTATAGGATAAAGTGGAAGATAATGGATGGATTATCAGTCAGTTATAAAAAAACAAACTATAAATTAAGTAAGAATTCAATAGTGAAAATGCAGTGCAAAATATTTTAACATCAAACTTGAAACCCTGCTGTTAGTCCAGCCAGAAAATCTACATACAAGAACGTAATTGCACATTCTTTAAAGAGAAAAAATATTAATGAAATGCTTTTAGGTAACAATAATAACACAATTTCTATACGGATATTCTAAAATATATCTGTAAAAATACAAAACCAATAAGTCTCATATTCAAAACTATAACATATAACTGGCAAACAACCACCAGCCAACTAACAATACCAGTCCAACTTTTGGACACGCCCCCTTTATGCTCCACTTATCAGTTCCACAATTCCAGACTGTAGTCCATCTGTTTGTGTTCTACAGTACATACTGTGTACGTCTCCTTTACTCTGTTCCAATGGTCAGAACCCCAATAGTAGCACCACAGAGCAGGGATTATTTGGTTGGTGCATTATTCCTATCCCAGCAGTGTCACTGAGGTGGAGAAATGAAACTACAGCAGCACTGCTGCACTAACACCCCCTCACCACATCAGTGTCACTGCAGAACTGACAATAAACAATCCACCACCCAAATGATACCTGTTCTGTGACCATTAGAGAAGAGAGAACCAACAGAGACTAACAACAACAAAGAACACAGATGAACTACAGTCTGTAATTGTAGAACTACAAAGTCCATCTATATGGGATGTGGAGACAATAGACATTGGAGCATGAAGGGTGTGTGTCCAAACATTTGACTGGTACGTAATGCTAGTTTAAACTATTTGTTAAAGTGACAAGATTTCATTGTTTATGTCGATTTAATCTATTTAAGTCCATAAATAACAGGATGTTTGGAAAAAAAAAGTAAACCAAGACTTTTCACTACAGAAATATTTTTGAATATTTGTACTGATGATTCAATTTACTGTATATATCAAACCATTTGACATTAAGAAGTATTTTTCAGTTCTTAAATAAAAGTGGGCTGTATTAGAGCATCAATATTAATAAAGCTCCAGTCCTGTGTAACAAACAACTTGAGGATTTTAAAACTCCAAACTTTCAGCTGATGATTTTTATTTTATAGAAAGAATTTTTTTTAAATATAATTCAACACATTGTGAAATATAACGTCAGAGTTTGTCAAACCTGTTATCAAACTAAAGAAATAGAGTACAGTGTAAAAAAAAAAAAGTCATTTACAATACAACAAGCCAAAGAGACAAAATCCAGGAAACACTGGACATGTAATACCAGTCTTTCTCACTCTGGCTGCTTTCGATGTCTAATCATCTGTACTTCAGTTGTTTGTCAGCTCTCAAAGGCTCAGAAACCAAACTTGGCAGTGCTGTGAGCCTTCGGAAACTTGTTAAACACTGATTCTGACAACTGGTATCCTGCGGAAGCTGGGACAGGGAAATTCACAGGAATGCAACCATGTGGTTTCTTTAAATTTGAATCGTTTAGTCAGACGAGTTGAACTTTTTAACCTTTAGGCTCACAGTAGAGTTAAAGCATTTTATTATACCTGAGAATTGTGTAACTGTAATCTATTGAAAAAAACTTCAATACTGCATTGACATTGTACTTTATTTTAACTTCATGAACTTAGATGAACTTTTATCTGAAAAGGGTTTTTAATTGAATTGTAATCATTTAAATGGACTCCACAGCCGTGTTACTTCCACTTTTTTTCCCATTTCAACTATTGAACCCTTTTTTCAACCTTAAGAAGAAAAAATTTAGTAGCTAAGAATCCTGACATTGTCTCAGAATTCTGACTTTATATTCCAGAATTCACGTTCGTATGCGCGCACATATAGATCTCTGTAAATTACATGCTTACTATGTTTCTCTTACCTCTTTAGAAATCTTATTTGTAATGATACCACATTTATGCACCATTTTAAAGTCAGAACTCTGGGATATAAATTTTTAATTCTAAAAAATAAAGTAATTTTGAACTAAAAAAAAAAATGTGAGTGTGTACCTAGTGATAGAATGGTGCTCTGTCCTGGGTGACCCTAGTAGAGAATGAAGCTCTAATAAATAAGTAATTAAAGAAATGAATGAACGTCAGAATTCTGAGATACATTTGGGCTTTCATACTAAAGAAATAGATGTAGTAAAAAAGATAAAACTTTACTGCTGTACAAACAGTTGATCCTCCCCCCTATTGCAGGGCTTTCAAATAGGCTTGCCTAACTCATCTTTGGAAGTGTGAAGGATTGGGTTTCCGATCATTTCCTTGGACACACTGTAATGAGATACAGTACAAGCAGAATGAGACCTATAACCATTGGGATCCCTGATGGTAGACATACAACACATTTAAAATGAACACGAACAAAAAACAATGTAATTTTAAAAATATTACAATTGAGCAATCAACCCTCTGAAATATGATTGATAAAACTCCATTACAAACTAATTCTTAAATTTTTTTTTACAGTCCAACACTAATAAGTCTCTCTCTCTCTCTCTCTCTCTCTCTCTCTCTCTCTATATATATACACACACAAATGCATATTATTTTCAGAAAGCTTTACAACAAAATTACTTTTAACTTTAAAATATTAATTAACAAATTTTTCAAGTGATCTATTTCAGAGAGGTTTGTCCACCACATTAACTCATCCATACAATGAAACACACATATACACAAACTGAATGAAGAGTGGTGGACAGCCTTGTATACGGTACCCCGGGGGCAATTGGGGTTAGGTGCCTTGCCCAAGCTGCCAGCTGCTATTTCTTAAGTTTATTTTGGCATCAGTGTAAACAGATGTGAGAGTCAGATGTGGAATCAGATGAAAATCTGTTACAATAGAAGCTCATTAATTGTATAATCCCAAACCACTTCAGGAAAGTATTGCCACCTAGTGGGAAAACATCCACCATCATGCAAGTAGCATTCACTGTCACATTTTACAAATACCTACGATATATTGTGTGGGTCTGCAGATATTATCTATAGCCATTGTGTTGCTTAGCAGTTTGTCAGCCTCATGACCCACCAGTCAGTGAGGAATATCACTGAGGGACCATCACTAACCAGATATTATCTGGGTGGTAAACCTCTGACAGGAGTGACACTGACACAGTTGTGAGTGTATCTTGCACAGAAGGATTGTAAAAGCCTCAATTTCACAGCAGCTCTCAGAGATTGACGAGTTTGTTATTGATATATAGTTACTGTACACTGTGTTCAGAAATCCAAGAAACTGCACTCTATAAAACATGCTGGAAAGGATCTTCCATCCATCAAGTGATGCAAATGAGTGAGATACCTGTTAAAATCATAGTCTTGGACATAACTTTCATTATTATTAATGATTAAGACTCATTAACGTTATATTTAAAGACAGAAAAAAGGCAGACTATGCCAAGTACTGTATATCCAGTTGTTCAGTTTTAATACAAAGTCAACATATCTACATACATGATTCCAAATGAAACAGCAGAGAGAAGATAAAAGGGTGAACACTAGCACTTGGCCTCAATAGCTTTTTGCAGTGGGTCATATTCTTGGGGTTTTGTCATTTTGTCTTTCAAGTTTAGTGTTATCCTTCTCCCTTTTCCCTCTTTTTTCACAAAGTGTGGTATCAATACTGCTGAAGTATAACTGTCATGTTCCTTTAGATGTTAAAGAATTTCCCTGTGCTTGACCTAACCAGAGGATAAACCTTCGTTTTCCTTTATGTGCTTTATTTAAACTGCAAGGTGCAATGCAATAATATATCTGTCAAATACAATAAGTTTTATTTGATCACAATGTATAATATTTGTGCAATTTCTTCATGTTTTCCTGTCAACAAATAACGGGAGCTAATATAAATCAGTTTCTTCGATAAATAAGGGGAATAAATAAGGTAAAGTAACCTCATTCCTCTGTATGAATGTGCTTTCCTGGTCCCATAGCTCTGAATTTAGTGATTTTCTCAGTAATAAAGTTCTAAATTTACCCATCTTTATGAGATATGTGTTCACAGTCCCTGCAAAAACTCTTTATATTTTAATATTCAAAATAGAGATCATGATGGGAAGGATTTCTGTATTTGTATAGTTTGAAAATTGAAATTGAAACAAGTTTCAGGCCTTGTGCTGTATTGTTCCTACAGTATAGTTCAAGAGAAGATTTCGTCTACAGGAAAAGCCAAAAAAAAACCTTAATTAAATAATAAGAATAAATAAAATAAATAAAAATAAATAAAAATGAAATAATAAACAGAGAGCAGGTACAGTCATATTAGCTTGCCAACTACACAACATCCTGTGGATTATACTTCAACAAGTAGTTAAAAATAATATAAATATTAAAAAGTCAAGCATGATATTAGCAAAAAAAAATTATAAAAAAGATATCAGTTAAATATTTAATGACAACAATAAGGCTCACTCACTGTCTTGTTGACAGAAGACTGTTTCAGACGGTTTTGCTAACTTCTCGGTACAAATTCACATGAAACTGCCTACAAACATCTCTTTGTCTAAACAAAAACCTAACAGCAAACATTTTCTAATAGCTCAGTTTCATTCAGTGAGTAAACAACGGCAATAATTGACCTTTGTAGGTGGTTAGTAAGAAGGGAAATCTTTGCGAATGTTGTGGAGGCATACTATATAATCTCTGCGGTTTACAGTTGTTTGGTTGAGACTCATTTAATCTGTGGGATATTAAAAGAAAAGAGTAGCAGAATCCTTTGATTGTGCAATTCATGACTTGAGATTAGTACATCTACAACCTTACAAGTCCAACCTAAAACATTCATGCTTTATTTATAACCTTGTGTCAAGAAATAAAACCAAATTGCTATTGTAATTTTGAGTGTGATATGACCAAATTTAACTCAAGCTCATGGTTTGCACAATACAATTTACAACTTAATACACTGTACCATGCAAATCAAGAACATGGGTTTCATTTTGGAATGATTTGCACCGATTGGAAACAAGTTACAGTCTTAATTTCCGATATTCATTCATTCATTCATTTATTCATTCATTCATTCACTATCTTCCACTTTATCCTCTACTAGGGTTGTGGGGGGTTCCCATGCCCATCCAGGGAAGAATGTTTTAGGCGCTGGGCGGATACACCCAGGACAGGACGCCAATCTATCGCTGGGCACACACACACATTACATAGGGGCAATTTAACACAGCCAATTCACCTTGAATCCATGTTTTTCTACTGTGGGAGGAACCCGAAGCACCCAGAGAACACACAGATTGGAATCCGAACCTGGATCCTCAGCGCCAAGAGGCGAATGTGCTAACCACTAAGCGACTGTGCCGCCCAATTTCCTAAATTCTAGTTGGAATTAAATAATCAATAACAAACAATAACTGCCATCACTAATGGGCCACACATTCTTTTCGCTTTACCAGAACACATCTGTTGTGTAGTCAGCTACCTGCAACGTTCATATTAACACACGCTCCTCAGTATTTCTAACTTTAAGGTTTAGAACTAGAAAGCTTCGAACAAAAGTCCAATGACTGATATATCAGCAGTTAGTCCACTGTTTCCACCTATCCATCCATTTTTTTAGAGAGTTTGTGATTTTACCTATAATAACCTTTAATATTGAATATTTTGATATTGGTAGTGATTGGCTATAATGTACGGGCTAAAAGATTCTACAGTCACTGTTTTAGAATCATCGAGTCAGAATTTAGTACAGGATTATACCATATGGGTATCAAACTGCATCCAATTACCAATCGAAATATGTTTTTTCATAAGGCTTTTTCAATTGTTTAGAAGTTTGTTAGAAAAGTGTTGTGATATGCATTTGTTGCTGTGTCTTTAGTCCATAAACCCCATACAGTAAAGGTTTTATTACTACATGGGGCCTTAATTTAATCTCGCTCACAAATGTAGAAGAATTTGAAAGATAAAAAAGCTCAGTTTTCCAGTTTTTCACAATTATAGAAGAAGCCACTGTGAACCCCCTACTTTCTCAGCAAACACAGGGTATAAGCAGCATATTTGAGGAAAGAAAC